>JAJHUR010087055.1:0-20581 GCA_027495735.1 Lutjanus campechanus | reverse complement strand
GCCCCGTGCTCATACTGCGTCAGATTATATACCTTAACCTGCAAGCCGAAACAAAAAACATGAAGGTTAAAATCACATCTTCTGTCACTCTGCCCTGCTCTCTGTCTGTGAGAGCTTCAGAGAGAGAGATACACACACATACCAACACAAAGGCAGAGCAGACTGAAGATTGCTTCGATTGTATTCAGACAAAATCTGTTGTCATGCGGAGGTGTGGGCATGTTTAGAACGTAAACACTCTGAAACAATCTGAATTTCTGATTCACTTCATTGTTCACACTGATTGCACTCGCTCTCTTAATTAACTCTCTCTCTGACACGTGACATCCTGATGCTTCAGATCTTCAAAACTGAAGATGACTTTTTAAAATCACTTATCTAATTAATACTTTATCTTTTTGTTGTGTCTTCAGGTATTACTTTACTGATGTATTCATCAGTAAAATTCAGGACTTTTTTTTTTTTTTAACCTTCTTGCCTTTAATTAAAAAAAACAAGACCAAGTGTCTGTAGCCATGCGAGCAGCTCAGACAGGCTGTACTAAGGCTCAGTGGTGCTTTGAGCTAAATGTTAAATCCTGCATGCTAGCATGTTCAGAGTATTAGCATGCAGAGATATTATGCTTACCAGGTTTACCATCTCGGTTTAGCATGTAAACATGCTAAAATTTGCTAATAGCGACAAGTGCTTATTAGAACAAAGTGCAGTTGATGCTTGTGGGAATGTCATTAGTTTTGCAGGTATTTAGCTGTGAAGATTATTGGGGGAAAAAAGACCCGATGGCACTAGAAGAAAAGGTACATGATCAAAGTCAACATTAATGACATTTTATATCTAAATGGTTAAAGATCAGTGCTGTTTTATACAGGGGGGATGTGCACTCTACTGTGTGCACTCCTCTAGTTAGATCCTATTACTTGTGTGCTCAAAGTGCCAACAGCTCTACCATTCTGGTGTCATTCAGATTCTGTTATATAAGTCATAAATGTATTTTTAACTTTTGATTTAAGGTGATATATATGTCTAACTATTTTTTGTTTAACAACAAGCTGATGACAGCTAGACTGGTAACATCATATACTGTCAACTTGTCAAATCAGAAACCGGAACAATGACAACAGAACTCAGAATGATAAAGTCCTTCGAAAGTGAAAGGTTTCCTTCGGTGGCTCTAAAGATCAAGTGCACTCAGCTAAAGTAGCTCAAGTTTCTCAGCCATAATGAAATCCATACTGACACGGCACAGTGCACGGCATTTGCACAGCTTAATGAATTCAATGCAGTTTTCATTCACTGAGAGCATCTTGAGAAACCACTTGAGACACTTTGGTGAGAGGTGAAAGTTGTGTTTGCGAGAGGAAGTCGGAGACACAGAGTGCGGAGAGGAGTCGAGTCTTCCATGTGAACCTGGTATGAACCCGGGTATTAATGAATTAAAGATCAAGCGGAGAGCTGTGGGAGGAAAAATGCAAAACTCTATAAGACAAACTACATCAGAAGATGAAAGCGCTTTGAAACCAGTGCCAGACAGTCAGACAGGTGAGCGCGAGTTCTCCTGCAGCAGAGGGCCCCGCTCAGACAGAGATGCAGGAAAGTGCAACCTCCAGCGACTGTACCGCCGATGTGACAGCGGTAAGTCATGTGACAGACTTGTCCTTTCATATAGGACATTATTTATGAGGCAAAACAAGGTAAGACGACGGCGCTGGCAAGAGGAATGAAGGGAGGAAAGAAAAGACACATCTGCAACGTATAAACTGGGTCGTTAAGAAGTTTGTTTGTTGGATTGTAATTGCACCAGCTACAGGAAAACAACTCCAGTCTCGGGGTCAACGGGTTTACGGAGATCGACGCAGACATGTCAGCCCACAAGTCCTCGTGTTTGGAAATCCTAGCATGACTAAATGACACACAGGCCGACCGCAGACGTAAGCAGATATCTACTGTATTTCTTCATGAGCTCTTGATTGGTATGAGCACCAGAGAGACGACAAGGTCATCATGTTCTGATTAGGTTACAGAGACTGGAATCACATTTGCTGCCAAAATCTATAACCTGATGGGATTAAAGGACATTAAAAAAGTACGTGCAATAAAACAAGGGCGCTCATTAGTACACATCCGTTCTGTTTAAAAGCATTATAGCTAGGCAGGTCTTCAACGACCCACATATCTTCAATGTTAGACTCGAATAAGGTTTAAACACACAACATGTAAGTTCTGCAGCCAGGGGTCTCTGTTACATGAAAACAATATTCAAGTATTATGGTATGAAAGATTTATTCACGTCATGTTTAGTCCATTGTTAAGTGATGTTCACTGACTTCCCTCCTCTGATGTATCCTGTTTTTTTTCCTGGAAGTTCTATTAACTAGCAGGAAATACACAAATACCTCAAATAAATGATGTATTTCTCTGCGTTTGAACATTGTTGGAAACATTTTGGATAATGTACGTATACAACTCAACAAAATATGTTACATAGATCACATGTTTCTAAACATTTAAATGTAGAAATGTTATATATGATAGCTTTATACCACCTTCACATCTGTGCAATAGATTAATCAAAGCCAGCAGCTGATTAACTTAGCTTGGCATAAAGACTGAAGACAGGGGGAAACAGCTAGCCTGGCGAGATGCAGTATGTTAATTAATGAGGTTTTGAAGTACTGGTAGGTGGATTTTATGAACTTTTGACAGAGCCAGTCTAGCTGTTTCCAGTCTTTATGCTAAGCTAAGCTAGCCAGCTGCTAGCTCCAGCTGTATGTTTGCAATACAGACTCATTCTTTTAACTACAATTTTAAATTAAACAGCACTCCATGTCAACATGTCAACAAAGTCAACTTAAAGGTGCTCTATGACGTTTTCTTGTAGAAAAAACAAAAAACAATATCATGTTTACTTTCAGTGTTAACAAAATTCACTGTGGATTTCTGAAGTCTACAAAATGAGCTACCTCTCTAACAAAGCATTTGCAAAGTTGAGTTTTTGCATTGTTTACATTGTTTACTGCATTGTTTACATCCATGTTTACTAGCTAGCGGTCTTCTTCTCTGCCTTTGTTGGCACAGTGCTGTGTATCTTATAGTGTTACCTCCACCTGTATATCATTGTAATGGGGTGAAACATTTAGACTGTATTGTGCACAAACAGATGTATGCATGTCCACGAGACAAATTAAATGTGGACCCACTCGTACAAAAATGCTCCATAGTGCTACTAATTACCTAAACCGGATACAGGATACCTTTAAATGCTCACTGAAATCATTTAGTTATCCCTTTTTGTAATAAAAAATAATGTAATCGTATTTTTTAAGCGTGCTATTAATTTTTTTTTTTTTTAAATAAAAGGAAGAAGTCTTTGGGGAAATCAGAAATGCTCCTTTTTGTCTCAGGCAGCTGGAGGGGCGTGTCAGTGTTTGATTGAGCTGCTGCGTCTCACCGCAGGGAGCCTGTATGTCATGTGCAGACAGCGTGTTGTTAGTGCTACTGAAGAGTATGCGCTACGCCAACATTTGCAGGTATGTTTTCATGCCCTTTAATGCGTTGCAGCTTAGCAGCTAATTAGCCATCTAGCCTACAAATTCATGTGGTAATGCACTTTTCCCCAGCGAATGTTTGTTTGGCCGTTCGTTAAACAAGCTAAGGTGCAGGACGAGACGTGTGGTCACGTTTGGAAGTCAGATAAGAAGGAGACTTCAGCAGGATGTGGGTTGTTGTTTAGAGTCTGTGTGAGCAGGCTGCTGTCTGGCTCTGTGTGACCTAATTAGGTCAGTTTTTATATATAAATATGCAGTTTTTAACTTTTTTAACTTCAGTGTTGTTGAATATTTTATTAATTAAGTCTTCATATTTATTTCCAAAACAAAATTACATCAGCCATTCCTCATGCAGTAAGAAGAAAGAATATACTTAGAAATTAATTAGATGAATTAACTTCATCTTAAATATTATATTCTAGAAATATTACTTATCATTCCGGTATGAAAACCTACATTTCTATCCAAATGATAAACACTGTACATGACTGGCAATTGCAACAAACCAAACTGTTTGAAAACTGATGGAAATTTCAGCGAGCTCTCATGATTTTTAATTCCATTAGGAGGAGCTGCTTCCTCCCAATTTAGTGGCCATTTCCTTGGAATTGTGGGAATTGGTGTTGGGACTCTATGCAGCCAGGAACATGATTTTTAAATGCGCAATACACTACAACTAGAAAGTAACATAGTGATGCAACATCAGTTCACCTCACTGTCTCACACACACACACTGACTGTGTGTCTGCAGACTTTTTGCAGCGCTGGCTCTTACCTCAGGACAACAGGACAGGAATGGTTTGATGTAGATGTTGGAGTCATGAACCTTCAGGTCATGGTCACCGAGCCCACGCGTCACACCGATGGTGGCCAACACCCGTGCCTGCAAAACACAGACTGGTTTAGTTTGGGTTTCTCGCACATTTTTTACACTTACAAAGCATTTTTCTCAGACCTGAAAAAAAAAGTAATGAACACATAGATATAATAATGGTCCATATTGACTGACAGTAACCACAGTGGCTATTTCACCCTGTTACCTCCCCAGTCAGAAAAGAGTGAGCAGTGAAACTAGTAATTGATCACAGTAGCTGAAATACAGCTTTATATTTGTATAAAGCAAATGAATATCACGATATGCGACACTGTTCAAAGGTCTGTGAAGTATTTTTCTATTTCTCTACACTTTAATTATCAAATTCTCTCTCAGTATTCTTCCGCTCTTTCATCCCTGCGTGAAAACTCTTCATTCTGTCTGTTCTTTGGATCCAGCAGCTCTCCATCAGACAACAACGGCTCTGTGATGCTGTTTTCCTCTCCGACTGAGGCTCTTGTTGCGTCTCTTTTTGCATCAAACCGAATTGATTGAAGAACATGAAACAACACATGACACGGCGGAGAATTTGAGGCGTTTTGTGCGATTTATTTGCTGGAATGTTTTCAGTTTTCGGTCTCTTCTTCTCATCTCTCCCCTGCCATCCCGGTGGGGATTAACTTCACTTCTCAGAGAGACGACTGTCATCTCCCGAGTGGTGTGTGTCTGTCTGAATGTCCGTGTGTGTGTTAGATGTAGCTACTGGAGTGAAACAGATGGACCGTCTGCTCTCTCTTCTAGTGAGGGTGTACATTCACACACACACACACACACACACCCACACACACACTCGCACGCACGAACAGTGTGTTACTCGTACATCACAGACCAAGTGCTCGCCCACTCTCTGGGTGGCTGGCAGGCATGTATTGTGTGTGTGTGTGTGAGAGAGACTGACAATGTTAGACCGAGTGATTTTCTCTGCAGTTCTGAATTCTAGAGTAGACGTACATGGCTCAGAGTCCACACACACACACACACACACACACACACACTCTCTTACCTTTTTCCCTTCCCCGTATATTAGAGGAAACTTGAGATCTTCATCCTCTATGGTCTTGTAAGCCCTGTGTTTGAGGAAAAAACAGACAAGCGGAGCAGAGCAAGTGAATGAATCTTCCTTCTTTCTGTCTGACATGTACATTCACACATGAATAATGGACACACACTTTGAAAAAGACATGCGGAGTGAGACGAGTAAAAAAGGAGATCTGTCTTAATTATACTATATCTCTATACCACTGCACCACCTATATATGTGGACACTGTTTGCACTATTTTATACATTTTATACTTTATTGATACACCCAGATCTCACAGACATTTATTAGTATTGTTACTGTCTATTGTTTTTTATTGTATTGCCTATCTATTCCTTATTTATTATTCATTTTCTATTCCTTACATATTTCTGCTGCTGTGAGATTGAAATTTCCCGGCAGGGATAAATATAGAGTGACCTACCTATATACAGTACATCTTATATGCTTTCCCTCTGCTATGTTGCACATTTGGCTTCACATCAGATTCACAGTCAGTAAATTCTACAAGTTTTCCCTCTGGTGTATCGTTACACCCATCCAGATGTAACATAACCAACAGATTCTGCCACCAGTGTCTGAGCAAGGCACCAACCACTGTGGGGCTGAAGCTTTGTAGCTGAGACTGTTAAAAAAAAAAAGAAGTAAATGAATAAATATGCTCGTCACATCCGGGCCCTTTTGTCTCTTATTCACCACACCATCATAACACCTGAAAGGGAAGCTCTATTGTTATGCTAATTATTAATCTAATTCACTAATATAAATACAGACATCATGATCTGATTTTAAATGATACATTGAAATACTCATTAAAGCTGCACAGGTCAATATTTCTATATTAGCAATGGATCAAATAATTATGTGTGACATGGAAGGAGGTGGTTTCAGTTTTAAAGCCTGCGGCTTCCTGTTTTGGTTTACTCTGACCACTCTCATCCACCCTCTTTCACAACGGCAAGTCCACTCGGTCACAACAAATTGGAGGTGGTATGTGGATGTCCAGACAGAGCCTGAGTACACCATCTGATGATTAGTGTACATCACAGGGACCCTAGCGGACCCTGGTGTATTTGGAAAGTATCACTTCGACTCAAGTTAGCGACTAGCTGGTGAACATAGTGGAGCATTTAGCACTTAAAGAGTCAGATATTTACCTCAAAGTGGTGGATACCAATATTAGACCAATATTAATATATATGTCAACTTTATAAAGTGATAATATGTCAATTTTGTGTTAACAGGACATTCTGCTGCCCCCAAGTGTTCAAAATGTCTCCTGTGGCTGCTTTAAGTTTTGCAGAATTTTCCTTGTGCTACTGGAGTGATTTTTATTGGATGTTAATAACACTTGGGGACTTGCCAGAGTAATTTTTTTAAATGGAGAATGGTCAAAATGAACGCAGCTTACCTTTAGTCTCTAGTATGGGAAAAAGCTCCAAAAATACACTTCCCATAATTCAACTTGAATGGGTTGGACCCCATTATTAGTATTATTTTTTCATACATTATTACTGTACATGAGACATTATAAAAGTGAGTCTCCATCTAATGCTACAGTTTAAGGTTTAAAGACTAGCGTTTGTCAGTTTATGTCTGTTAGGCTTTGAACATTTTGTTCCATTTGTTCTCGCTCTTGTTCAAGTCTTCTTGTTAATAAACACATAGGTGGGAAACAAAACCGCTGTCATCTCTTCTTGTAGGTTTTGATTCTGTGCCTCATTGCAAGAGTGTCTCTCTGGAGTGCAATAACAAGTGTATTTGCTGCTGAAAAATTTAGGGAGCGAAAGGGAGCGGGCAAACACAAGCGACAACAAAAAATGAGTTCAGAAGTGCACAAATGGAAGGAGAATATCTGAAAACACACTTAGAAAAGAGCTTTGATGTGAGACTGAAAGACTCTGTGCTGACGCTGATGTTCTTAAACTACATAGATTAGACTTGGCGTCATCCGTCAGTGGAGAATATCAACTTCAAACGGCTTCATATCTGACCAGGGTTTGCCCCGTCTGTCAGTCCGTGTCTCTCTCTCTGCCCATTTTTCTGTCTCAAAACTGAGACGTGTACTTTCCCCGACCCAAATGCAGCGCTCACTCTCTGCCTGGTGGTTTTCTCTTGTGCCTTTGTGCTGCAGATGAAGACTTCATCCATCAGTCATCCTATTATCCCTGCTCGTCAAACTTAAAGGGATAGTTCGGATTATTACTGAACGGATTATTACCGAACTATCACCTACACTGTATCACCTACAGTAGATGGCGGTCGGCAGAGAGAGTAACAGCACGGGAGCTAAGCAATGTACTGCTGTGGAATGAGTCAACAGCTCATTTTAGCCACTTAAAAAAGATCCACTTGAAAAAAAAATCAATATCAGTTTATGTGTACACTCTATTTAGAATATTTTCAGTGCTTTACTTTGCTGTCAGACAGCCTTTTCTGACAGGAAACCACTGTTATATAAGCCGAATATTGCTCTCTCCGAACCAACTAGACTCCATTTTACCTGGCAGAACATGGGAGTGATATTTGGCTTATATAACGTCAGTTTCATGACAGAAAAAGCTGTCTGATGGTAAAGTAAAGCCCCTCTGTGCTTCTCCAAACTGGAGTGTGTTGACTGCCATTTACTGTAGTTACTACACTGACTATTGACAAGTACGTCAAACAACCCCACATTAAATAATCTGAATTATCCCTTTAACACTTTTGACAAAGACACACACTGCACTAATTTATCTTCCCACTGTTTTATACAGATACTGGATCAGACTGACCCCTTTTCCATAATATGCTCAAAGGTTATTATTAAAGTTTTGCCCAGTGATGCTGAGAATAAACTGCCTATCCCAGCTTAAAAAGGTGATAATAAGACAGCTTCCACTGCCCCATGGTGGCCAGAAAATTAACCAACTAATGCAAATTTCTTAAGATTAAGTATCAAAAAAGGTACTGTGTAGGGCTGCAACCACTGATTATTTTCATAGTCGATTAATCGGTTGATTATTTTCTTGATTAATCGATTAATAGTTGTTTGGTCTATCCAGTCAGAAAATGGTGACAAAGCTTAATGTGATGTCTTATTTTAAAGGAGTAAAGAAACCAAAAAATATTTAAGAAGCTGAAATCAGAGAATTTGGACTTTTTTTTTTCTTAAGTTAATAATTGATTAACTGTCGAGGCTCTAGTATTATGTTGTTATCAGTACCACATCTTGAGTATTATGCTTGTGTCAGTGTTGAACATTTTCAATAAAACAATAACCAGTCCTTCTGAGACTTGGACAAAACATGAAAAATGACCCCAAACTGCTGGATGTGAAGGGAAACAACAGCAGTGCTCGCAGTGGCAGATCCTGGCTGGCACATTTCTGCTCCTGAAGAGCGTTCTTATAGTGAAATATACATCACACACCATAACACACACACACACATACAGTACTGTGCTATTTGTGCCTCTGTGTGTCAGTGAGTGAGTGTGTCAGTAAAAGCACATCTCATTACTGGCTTCCACTGCAGCCACAGTCAAACAGCATGGTGCCTTGCTAACCCACATAACAGCGCACATACAGGACCATCTCTGCTCTGTCATTATATCATATCGGCTGAGGCTGCTCCCTCATTAGCCCTCTGCTGCTCTCTCCGGCTCGCACTGTATAGAAGAGCAGGCAGCAGCAAAGGGGAGATTCAGACTAATGAAATCTGTTCCAGATTATTGTTTCATTTAAGGTGGATGCAGCTGGAGAGTTTGCGGTCCCACAGCATTAGCGGGTTTCATTTCTCAGGTATGATTCGCGGTGAGGCAGGCCATTCATCTTAGGCGCTCGTTGCGAGGTCGCAGAGGTCTTTGCCTGCTCGTCGAAAATATGGTGTCAAAGAGAAAACGACTTACCATCCATTCATGGTGAAATCTCTGTAGAGCATCCTCTTGCCCACCTCCTTTCTCTGAACTCTCCGGGGAAATTCCAAGTGCGTGAACTCATTTCCTAACAGGTGAGGCTGCATAAAGCCCTGGAGGACAGACAGAGACAGGCTTCGTGTCAGTCAAGCAGATAGATGTGTGGCAGATTTGCAGATCAAATGGAAGTCATCTTCCATCACTTGGGGTTTTTTTTTTGGTCCACTGACACTTCACTGTGTATGAGCCTGAGTCATACTGGAAATTTGAGCCTGATAAAATATGACATTTAATTCACATTTTGGGCCAAGCACTCACACCGGTCAAGGCTGCTGTGACGGACATATGCTGGAGAGCACGTGAAGGCCTTTATTCATGATTGAGGGGTGAGATTTATGTGTGTTTGTAGTGGACTGTTGTTAATGATTTGATAAAAACAAAAAAATGTCATAAGAAAATAAATGAGTGCTCAGTAAATTCAATGCCTTTGCACCAAGTTAGAAGCACCTCGGAGGATTTCAAGAAACTTAATATGAAGGCAACGAGCAGAGCGTCTTCCTTCCTTTGTTTTACATGAAAACTCAAATATATGAATGTATAACACATGTTCACCACAGTGTTAAATCACCGTTTCTTTTAACAACACTAGCAAACATTTGAGAACTGAGGACACCAACTGTTGAAGCTTTGAAAGTGAAATCATTTCCCGTTCTTGATTGATATACAACTTTTGTTGCTCAACAGTCTGGAGTCTCTATTTTGCTCTTCATAATGCACCAAGCATTTACAGTGGGAGACGGATCTGTACTGCAGGCAACAGACTGGTGATAAGATTGAATGGGTTGATCATGCGGCCATGCCAATAATTTGTCAAGTCCCACTTTACTCTTATATGATACAGTACTAGTTCATAGAAATCTGTGAGGAAATACACGCAGAAAAAAAGTATAAAGTAGTTGGATTTCCGACTGCTTTCCAACTGTTTATAGCAACATATTTGACACGTTTATTCATGCTATCAAAAAGAAAGACACAAGCACAGACATATGAGTCATTGCCAACTGACACTGACTATAAAAAGGTCAATCACAGCCAGCTTTTCGCAGCTGACGAGTTTGTTGAGCTGTTGCACAGCTCTATAGGAAATTGATGGGACTTCAGATGTCTTGCTGGTTGTGTTGCTTGTTGTGTGAACACACAGCGAGGAACTGTGGCCCCTCTACAACAGGCACCGCTTCTCTGGTCAACTGCTGTAAATAAACTGAGTTCAGGTACCGGGGTCTCCAGGTGCTAACTGTGTGTGCAGAGTGTGTAGTTTTATTTATTTATTTTCCCCAAATCTTTTTCCTGACTTTTTAGACTGAGTTGCACCAGACTAATTTGATCAATGATTAGTTCTTGTCAGAGTTTAGCTAAACTAGGTGTAGTGTTCAAGTTTAGTGATGTAAACCAAAATTAAATCAGTAGGGAAATGCTTACTTACCCAAATTTAAATAAATAAATAAAAAAGATTAAATTTGAGTGCTGGTTTTGTGCTGGTATTGTGGGTGGACATAGTATAAAAGATGGGGGGAAACTTTTGGCTGCACAGTACTTCTTTACAAAACATTACATTGTTTGCTAGATAGAAAAAAGTTAACAAAAAGTTACACTGATCACCGGCTAGCTAAAGTGTAAGAGTTTAAAAAAAAGTTATATTGTTTGCTAGATAGCTAAAAGTTAGTTAGCCTAGATAGTTAGTTAGTTAGGGAAGCTCTGATTTCTCCTTGGAGAAAAACTTCTGAATTAAAAAAAATTAATTATCAACTGCAGTGACAGAAAGAAGAGAAATAAAATTCAGATTCAGGTTACACTTGGGACTAAAGAGCAGACATCATACAGAGTTTTCTTACCAGGAACTGGAGTCGCTGCCGTTCTGATTCTGGCGTGAACTCCGTCGACATGGGAATGATCTCATTGTTTCTAATAATGATAGCCCTGCAGACACAGATAAAGAGTTAGAAAAGTAATGCAAATGCAGCCTTACATTCAAAATAAACCTAACTGTCTTTGGTCCAACATGTTCATTTTGTCATAAACTTGCTCAGAGAATGTGACGATGAGAGACTCCATGTAAGAGACGTATTTCAGCGTACACACCTGCTGTCACCTGCATTCCCAACATACAGTTTTCCCAGCAGGTAAATCACAGTGAGGGCTGTACATCCTCCTGTGACGTTATAGACTTGCTTCTCCTTCTCAATCTGGGCGTCCTGGGAGAGAGGGCGAGACAGAGAGACAGTTTTGTCAATCTTTAATGAAACATTGCTTAAGAAGACAAGAGGGAAAAAAAAAAAACAGCTTTAAAACCTCCCACGTCCACCCCCATTTGACGGTAAAAATTACAAAATGTCAATGTCGAGTCAAAATCCACGCTGTGAGCAGCCCACACGGGCAGGAATATTGGCTTTCGTCTATTCAATAACATTCATAAATATGATGATAAGGCCATAAGGGAAAAATAATCAGGCAGAGAAAGTGAGCAAGAGGCGAGACTGATAAAATCTGATGAACTTTTTAGAAAGACAGACGATGTGTGGGCATCACTGCAGACTATTGACCTGGTTTAACCAATCAATAGTCAACATTTACTATAAGTGCTTGTTTACTGACCATGTTTTCAGCAAACGAGAGCTTGTATTGCATGAATAATGTAGAGAATGACATGTGAGAACATTTGTGTCATATCAGAGTTCGAGAAGCTTCATACTGATCTTACATGGAGACATCTTAGTGCACATAATGTTTTATTATTTAGTATTTGTTGCTTGGATTCCTCAAACCTCCTACAGCGGGAATATGAACCCAATATTTTTTTTTTCTGCAAGAATAAACCGTGCAGACAGACAGAAGTCTCTGATGAGCAGTTCTTCCCTGCAGGTGGACTTCTTTCTGCAGAGGCCACAGCTTTAACTGATGCAGTGATAATCTCCAACAAAGAATGTGAAATCAAGTGTTAAGAGCGCTTCTTTTTCCACCAGGGAGAGTGTGGTGGTGGTGTTGGGGGGTGGGGGTGGGGGGCTGATCTGAGAGCAGCTTTCACAGTGATCTTTTTAATCTGGGAACCACAGGGTCCAGTTTGAGCAGCACTGTGGGCTGTTTTACATCGCCATCTAGTGGTAATATTGCATATAACTCTACAGACATCTCTACTCAAAGCAATTTTGAAGTATTTTAAAGAAGAGACATAAGGGAATGGAAATGACAAGGGAACACACAGCTGACCAATAGAAAACAATCTCTGTAATACCATGTCTATACTGTATTATAATGCATTATAAACACACTTAAAATGTCTTTCACTGTGTTTATAGCAACGTATAATAGTAGTTATAAGCACTCATCTATACTCAGAATTTAAAACAATAATCAGAGCACATGATGCAACCCCATGTCTATAATGCATTATAAACATACTAAAAATGCATTTTCCTGCACTTATAGCAATGCATAGTTATACTTATAAGCACTCATACATATTCATTGCATTACAAACATACTGATAATATGTTTTGCTGCGCTTATAGCAATCTATAATTATAATAATAAGCATTTATACATATTCATAATTTATAACAATAATCATAGCATGTTATGACACCCAATGTCTGTAATGCATTATAAATAAAGTTAAACTATGCTTATAGCAATTTATGACTATGAACATGCATGAATATTCATACTGTTTAACAATAATCATAACACATTGTATAAGGTCAAGTATCATACAAATTCATAATTTATTGTCACTAGCTGGTTTTTTTTTTTATCATTCTTATTCATTTAGTCATCATTCATTAGTGCATTAAAACTGTAATGCATTATAACCATGTTATAATGCATTAAAATCACTGTTATAATGCATTATAATGTGATTCTAATTCATTATAAAATGACTATGGTGTGTTACAACTACATTATTTGAGGGAAACATTATATTAGTAAAGTGTAAATGTCATCATTCAGTTGTTCACCGTCAGTACTCAGTACTCAGTACTCACTTTCAGTTATGACCCATTAATCAAAAATAAATTTGACAATGTTGTTTGTGTTCTTCTTGTGTAGATTTAGATTTTTTTCCACTTAACTTAAAGGGAGAAATTACCACTCATAGTGACTTAATAACCAGCTTCTAATGTTTTATATCTGCCTCTTCCTCAGGGATCTAATCACTTTACTTAACGCACCCAATGACCACTTACCTTATAATCACATTACAATTAATTATAACAGTGATTATAATGCATTATAAAGTTGTTAGAATGTATTATGACTATGAAAATTATAATACACTATGATTCTGACCTTGCTAAAAAATGTCAGTGAGTGACCAGCAATTATAAATTATTATAATACCTGTACTTTGAATTCATTATAAAATACTTTATAATGTGTATTATTAAATATTACCAAGTATTAATATTTATCATAACCATAATTATCCCTTGCTATAAGCACAGTATAATGCATTATAAGTATGTTTATATTGCATTATAGATATAAGCATCATTGAAAGTATTACCAGAATCTCTTTTATATAAAATATAGTCTGCAGATCTCTATATGAATTAAAATGTTTGGGATATATTTGGTACCACTAAAAGCATTTTTCTGCCCTTTATTTGTTTCTTCAATGAAAAACATGAATTTCAGGTAAATGCCTCGAATTTAAAAGCAAATTATTTGGAACATATTGAGTCAGATGCTGCCTTTGAACTAGACAGACGGACAGAAATCCAGTTGAGAGGCTTTTAGCCAGAAGCCATTGTTTCATGACCCAGCTCTCTGAGGCCAGATGTCTAAATTAACTGTAAACATAGATGCTAAAGGTTGAGGTCTGCATCTCTGTAAAGTGTGTGTGAGTTGGTGAATATGAGGTCAGAATATCAGTGTGGCATGTGTCATATTATGACAGCAAACACAAGAAGGAATTCAGGGATTAATGACAGCTTTTGTTTATCTGTAATTATTTGCATGTGCCGGCTCCTTTAGGAACTACATTTCCATATCTACTGCATACACACATGTTGCTACTGCACAAATAGATTCATAAATTTATGTACATATCATGTACTCCAGTGCTATTTTTTCCTCCAAATGAGAAAAAAAAAGTAAAACATGGTGAGACTACACCATGTCTTTCTCCTCATACAAATAAATTATAATAAATTAAAATAAATCTTGTGATCTTAATGTTGGATGGCAGGCTTCATTTCAAGATACTACACCTAAATAAAGAGAAGTCTAATATTCAACTGACTGATAACTGAGTATGGCAGTTATTTAGTATGTTCAATTGACTATCATGGAGGACTAATGAAACTGACAAATATTTACATCTAAGAAGATGGAAAAACAGAATTTTACGTGGCATTTTTGCTTTCAAAAGACTTGAAAATGAATTGATTAAAGTTGAAGCAGAGTGACTTGCTGTCATGAATCATGATTGATTAACTGACCAGTTACTTCAGCTCGAAATTTGTGCAGATTCACTTTACAACTTTCAGGTACGTATACAGTAAGACTGAACAATTATTTGATCAATTTATCTAAATTGCATTATGCACTACTGTCATTTTCAAACCACAGGAGGCGCAATATTTCATTAAAGACAAAATGTGTGTCAAAATGCCATTTTAAAATAAATACTGTCGTGCAGAGATCTCCTGGCCTAAATATCATATTCTCCATACTTAAGAAAACATCTTTGTTTGGTACAAATCCTGCAAAAATCTCACCATTATCATTTTGATATGTTACTTTTAATTATTATTATTTTTATTATTATTATTATTATTTTTCAAAATCATTCAGCCCTATTTTGTTGAACATCACTACATAATAGAGCTGCGTGATTCTTGCAAAAAATGTGAATCATGATTTTTCTCTCTAAAGAACTCCCAAGCCAGTCAGTCAGAACTGAAGAAGCCTCTTGGATGAGAGGCGAAACGTCTTCAAGAACTCTATGAAGTCCAGTTGCCTACAACAAACCTTGCTACGGATTCGTTAGTTATTAATCACACCTGTACTTTTCCAGCCATGACATGTCAAAATCATGAATACTTTGGATATTTTTAAAGTGTGGAACTTGCAATAGAGGAGAAAATAGTGTAGGTGCTGCAGCTGCTGATGATGAAGTGATGACAGGGTCAGAAAACTGATCCCTGCGAGAACATAATGAACACTTTTCTTCAACCTCACAGCACGTTTCTCTGTGGAAGAGTCAGAGTGGAGTGGCTCTCACCATCTCTTTGAAGGCATTCTCTATGGCTCCGATCACCAGGCTCTCATGCTGGATCTTCTTCTCGGTAAAGAAGCGTGGTGGAGGCGGGGTGCTGCACGGGGAGCCCGGTGCGCCTGCGGCCCCGCGCAGCGAAGCGGCCCGGGTCAGGGCTCGGTGAGGGCCCGGGGTGTTTCCCTGGAGGTAGGGGTTGTTGTCGGGCTCCTCGCCCAGGACGGTCGGGGGCGGGGAGGCCATGTTGCGCAGGATTTCGATGACGGCCTGGAGCTGGCAGGCGATGTGGTGCTGCAGGAGGCGGGAGGCGACAACTGCCGCACCTGAACCAGCGTGGCCATCGAACAAGGCCCAGTAGTGGAACACCAGCCCTTCGCTCTCCTGCAAACACAAAATATACAGTGATTTCATATCAAGCAGCCAAATTTAACAGTCCAGTTACAAAACAACAGCCCGAGGAAACACAATTACATCCAACCACGCAATCATGACAAAAATGATAAAGGGATTATATTTCTTTTAGCTCAAAAATGCAAATTCATACGCACTAATCAGAATCCCACCTCCTGTCACTGTCAGATCAGGGTTCTGTAGAGGATTAGCATTCACTACACTCTCAGAATCAAAGACACTAGAACCATGAAGGGCTTGTCGCCATGGTAAAACCCTTTTTGGTTCCTGTTAGAACCTGTATAAAGGTCCACTTGGAACCCTTTTAGAGAATTCTGCCTCAAACCTAACATGAAGGCATACACCTAGAACCATCTGAGAAGGGTTCCACCTAGAGAAGGTGTGCGAGGTTCTACAGAGAACCCTTCTATGGCGAACCCTCTCTTTTTTTATATTCCAAAGGTTTTACTTGGAACATACTTGGGAGGTGCTATGGAGCACATTTTTATATTCCAAGGGTTTCATCTAGAACATACTCGGGGGGGGGTTACTAAGAACAGAACAGTGATTTACACGTGGAGTCTGGAGTGTGCCAGAGAAATCATGACATTTTACGTCTCACTCAACTCCTCAATATATTCTGTGGCTGTCCAGAAACATCTGTCTAGACTTCAACCACACCCAGATGTGACGCATTTTTAAGTGGTAAAAAAGTTATTCATATTATGATTAATAATCTGATGACTGTCTGAGACTTTGTCTTTGTAACAATGTGGTGGAGCCCATTCATCATGTATTTATGAAGGAGAGTACAAAGGAGGCACTGTACCAAATGTCAAAACGCCGGATTTTTATAGTGGAAAGTCTGAATAATACGGGCAAGATCAACACAAGAGCCAAAGTGATGTAAGAAGGAATACAATTTTAACATTATCTAACATAGCTGTTTGCTAAAACTATTATATTATAAATATTTGGAGACCCAGTGACCAACAGAGTGACCTAAAGAAGTGCTAATTGCAGCCCAAACCATAAACCTTAATGACTAATGCTGCTCTTGAACTGATAGTAAGCGTGATTCATCTCCGGGAGGAAAGACCCAGGAGAAAACATGACTCATCCTGTCCGACAGTGTGTGGGAGCTACAGAGGTCAAACCTCCTTCTCTCCTCATGTCTCTCTGGAGGCAGAACAGCGCAGGGCTCCTCACTCCTCTGTCGCAAACCTTCAAAATGTTCTCTGTCAAATACAGTTTAGCCTTTTCTTTTTCACTTTGCCAATCGCTTCCTCACAGACTCATGTGCAAGTTTTCCCAGGCAGCGCAGAGGGTGTAACCGGGGAAACATATCACTTTTGACACAAACTTTAGGGAATTTTGGATGAACTCGAGAAATGAGCTTAGGGTTAGTTACAATCCGTCTCAGCTGCTTCCTTTAAGAGAACAGTTCTCACAGTTTTCATGACTGGTGGCCAACTTGCGGAGGTGGCACTGAAAAAATATCTACATGAGAAACAATTGTAGCACTGAAATCTCTTTTTCTTTTTAAACAAGATCGCTATTTGGTTCTGTTTCTGTGATTTGGATATTGCACTTGGCCATACTGTGATCATGATAATACCATTTAAGTAACTGTGTAGCCCCAACTGGGATGCTTGGAGAAAACAAATAGATGAAACCATGGCTACTAGTCCCATTAACAAGACTAATGGATGAGGAGTAGTTTGGTGGAGGCAGGGGGGGGGGGGCAAAGGCCAAATGCCAGGGCAGCAACGCAATGAAATACAACAATGAATTTAATGCTGCTGAAATAATTATTCTTCACAACAGACAATAGTGTCTAAAAACCATATTGTCAGAAAACAGGAGAAACAGGAAAATCAGCTGTGGGCGAGGATGGGATACTGTACAACCCAGAACTAAACACACTACCGGAAGAAATACTCAGATTGCACATAAACAGCTCCACATATGCAGCACTTGATGCGCACATGCACTCAAACTGTTTACGGCCGAGTAGCTCCGCTACTTAGGTCAGTGCCCCCTGTGTATGCATGTGTATGCCTGTTTATAAATGCATCACGTACACTGTACATCCTTTTGTGTATACACAAGCACATTCAGTGGAGTGTGTATTCGTGTGTGCAGTGTTTTCTTACCTCTCCCAGCTTGCTGTACTCCATACGGAGCCCGAGGCCCTCTCCGTTGGGCAGGGAGTTGCGTCTCTTGGCCGTGGGGGTCTTGCTGGGCGTGGACGGAGGGCAGTAGCTCATCGGCCTCCTTCTCGCTACGACCACCTCGCAGCAGGCCTGGTCCTCGTTCAGAGCACTCTTACCAGCATTAATCACCCTGCAACAGGAGAATGATACACTTAGAAATAATTAGAACCTTAAAGGGTTCTTTGGCTTGGCCCTGTAGATGAACCCATTTTGGTTCCTGACATTTTATAGAGAGAGTTCTACCCAGAACCCACAACATAAAGGGTTATACCTAGAACCATCAGTGAAACCCAAAAAACCCAAAAAACCCCTATCCGAGGGTCTATAGTGAACCCTTCGTTGGTGTTATGGTTCCATCCAAAACCCTTTCTGAGAGTTTTATCAAGAACCTTTCCTCAAGTGTTTGTGTCAAGAATCCTTGAGTTTAATCTAGAACCCACTTCACACAACTTGCTTCTTTGGATGAAAAGGGTTTCAAATAGTCTTACAAAGAACCCTTTCTTCACAAAAGGGTTCTTTAGAAGCAAATGGTTCTGGGTAGAACCCCAGCTTTTCAGGAAGAATCCTTTAGGATCCTTGATTTCTCAGAGTGCACAGGTTGACTCATATTCCAGCTCATTTAAAGCAAACCTATTATATAAAAAATCACATTTGGCGACACACTTTGGGCGTTCATTTTTTCCGGCTAAATTTTTGCTACAAGCAACAGATGCAGCACTTGCTGTGATATTCCAGCCTGACAGCTGTGGTCTGGAACAAGCGGCTGAATGAAAGACATCAGATGCTTTTCGTCGGATGAAACAGCACTGCAGTCTTTCATGGTTATTATGGCTCACTGCAGGATCACAACAATTAGTCTGAGCCACAGCCTGAGGTTTTTATCTGTTCAGCCAGTGAAGCAGCAGCTTTTGTATGTTTCATTTTCCTGATGAAGATCAAACACGAGAGCTCATTTGTGGCACTGCTCTGCTGGGAGGGTCCTGATGCATCGGGACAGTCGCTTCTGGGTGACTTGCAAGTCTTTGTTTGGGTGTGCCCGTACATACAGGCCCAAAGCTCTGTGTGTGTGTGTGTGTGTGTTGTCTTATTCATCTTTTGTCCCTTATTTAACCAGGCAGACCACAGAGAGAGATGGCACCAATAAGACATGTAACCCAGTAACAATTAAGGACAGCCACACAATAACTGTGCGGTTGGCATAAAAGTGATGTCTATATTTCTTTTTTTCAGATTTCAGTATTTGCTTTTTTGTGTTGTCGTCACAATCAGTTTAAGAAGCTGATGAGTCTTAGCCTGTACATTTCAAAGTCTCCAACATCTCCAAACTGGAGATGTTCTGATACCATATTTCCTTCCTGTTACAAGGCTTGACGATATAAAGGAAAGGAAATCCTGATAATTTTCAATCCCGTCAAAAATACTTTATGAAAGCAATTTAAGGCCCATGTCACGTCCATGCTGGCGATGTTTTTAAGCATGGTTGGGCTGAAGTTAGCTTAGCTCATTAGGCTAATGCAACAAGAACAGGAACAGTGATGTAGCTGAAAACATGACACTGAGCCAAACTGTCTCACATCTGAGTAACGACTTTTTGTGAGGACTGAGGGCTCCTCCGGGGACTTCCACTGCAGAAAAATGATATATTTCTGGAGGATTTTTTATTACTTCCTGTGTTATGCTCTCTGATAAATTATAACTGAACAGCACAGTTTGCATTAGTGTTTACTGGTTCCACGTTGGTTTCGTTTTGTACCTTTGTTACAGTGTTAATACATTTTTTCCCCTAAAACACATTTAAAAGTGACACTAAAGTTAATGCACTTCTATAAAAGTAACATCTCCTTCATACAGTAATCTAATCAATATTTAAGACTCGTCAAAATTGTATTGAAGTCATTTTATGGCCTAAAATTCTAGACTTTTTAAGGACCTGCAGAAACCCTGTAATTAGCAAACGTTACAATGCTAACAAGCTAAGCTGCTGAACATAGTAAACATTATGCTTGCTAACCATCAGCATGTCAGCATGCTGACATTAACATTTAACTCAAAGCCCTGTTCACAGAGCTGCTAGTATGGCTGTTGACTCTTAGTCTTATTTCAAATTGCACCATGTAATTCCCACAGGTTGCTAAACCCTTCAAATCCCTCCCAAAAAAACAACAACATAACCTTGATGTCTGCAATGTTAACAATGGCCCAGGCCGTGAAAGCTATCACATTACTAAACAACAACTGGGTATAAATTTCTATATTAAAATCTTGCCACATTTCTGGATCACCCTAATCTTTAACTGGTTATCGCAAATGTCATTAAACCTGCTGAATAACAGCTAATGACAGTGCTC
>JAJHUR010087053.1:0-22746 GCA_027495735.1 Lutjanus campechanus | reverse complement strand
GCTTTTGTCCCAGTTCTCAAGAATAAGTGATAAATAGTTTAAACAACAAGTGTTTCTGGCGCCGACGTTTAACAGACTAGACGACTAATCGCACACAAACCTAACTGCAACATACATTAACAGGCTAATGCTACTGAAAAGACAGCGCTCAAACAACAACAACAAAATGTCATTGCTATTCATTTTCAGTCTTGTGTTTGCATGAGTCAACCACTGCAAAGCAGGAAGCGGCTCTATTTAATCTGTTTTATGAAAACCCTGAAGACTCTAACCCGGCCAGCCCAGCCGGGGCTTCTCCAGGCCATGGAGGCACGAGGCTCTTTGTTATCAGTCGAACAGTGGTGGGTAAACACAAGATAAAGAGGCTGAGTGAGACTCTGCCATGTCTGTTTTCCCATCTTGTCAGTTAGAATGACTCAAGCCATTAAGGCAGTTACCACAACATGCTGACAACATGTTCGGATGCCACCTGGACCCAGATGTGCCTCAGCGGTGGGTAAATGGAGAGAATGATGGAGAGGAAGTTTAGGGGCCATGTCTGCGCCAACATATGCCCCAACCTGTGCGTCCTATTACTCTTCCTCTGATAGTCCCTGCCTGGCTCCCAGCGAGAGGCAGAGACAATAAGCCATTGTTATTCTTTATGAAGAGGACACAAAAAGCCACAATAAAAGAAAAAAAAAGTGAAATCACTGTGAAGTCCTTGGCAACTCTGCTGCATTTTTCCTAGCGTCGTCTTTTGATGTGCGCTGCGGATTGAAAAAGGCAAAGGTATTGTTGACGGCTGCCCTTTCCCATGCCTGAATAGCGGAGTACATATTTTCATACAGTGTCTATGGTTCAATGAAAGTGATCACTTGGGAGGGAGGTTTTGTTTGCGCAGACAATCGCTGGTTCTGTGTAGAATAGACTGGGGACATCGGGATCATAAAGAACAGAGCAGCGATGAGCACGGAGACAACAAAAGCCCCCCTCGCACTCTTATCCCATCTGTGGCGATACAGAAAAAAAAAAACAATGGAGGATGAGCCCGATCGCTGCGTCCAACTGAATCATCCGGAATATTCAACCCCATGTCACTCAATCTCATCTGTGAATATCACAGATGAGACTCTCTCGCTGTCTGAGCCTCAGTCTCCCTCTCTTTCTCTTTCTCTTGTATTAAGCAGAAGGGTATCAAGCAATTACAGACCAAGGTCTCCACTCAGTTGGGGATTCTTTCATCCCATAAAGTTTTACTACAAAGACTGACAGTGACCTTCACGGGGTCAGAGAATCGGGCAAGAGGCATCCAGTGCCTATTTAAACGACACAGACTCTTTATGGAGCCTTCAGAAAAGATTTAGTGGAATAACATGATTTAGATAATATTGTTGATAGAGAGGAGCTCTGTCAATGTTACTGCACGAACACAATGTCAAGCTTTGAACAAGTTTTTTTTTACTAATGCAGTCGGTTTAAAAGCCCATGTTGATCACGATTTATCTGCGAGTGTCTGGCACAGGTAATCCTGAAGAAAAATAAGCACAGGAAACACAGTACTGTAAAAAAATAAATAAATAAATAAAAACCCTGAAGAACTTGTCTGTTAGGTCATTACTTTTAGTGAGGAATCATTTAAAGATATAGAGGAATTCAGCTTCATTTACTCAACTGTCAATAAAATGACATTTTAAAAAAAGAAAATTCTTCTAATTTTGTCCAACCAAAAATATTTCTACTATCCCCAACGTAGGATGATAACTGGCTATCTACCTATCATTGACACCTCCATTAGGAATTTAATTGTAAGAAAGTACAGCAGCACATTTACTTTCTTCGTAGACTCAGATCTTTTGGAGCTATTAGCCAGAATACATCACTGCTTTTTAAATCACTGATTCAGAGTGTCATTCTGCACTGCAGCACAGACCGCTCAGCAACCTACCTACGACATAAAACTAAACTATATAATCAGTCTCAAATTTGTGCAAAGATTATTGGCCAATCTGCGGCACACTCCTTTTAAGCAACTCATGACAAAAGCACGCTCAGACTTGCCAACTTGTATCTCGACTCTCTGCTTGTTTTAAACGGTGAATACCAACTTCTGCCCTCAAGTAGGCAAGACGATAAGAGAGTCACTCCATTTAAACCCAGCAGTCTGAAGAACTGTTTCATACGTCAGTCTATTTTAGTGTGAAACCAAAATCAGTTTGCTGCTAAAAACAGATCTGAATCCAGAGGATAAAATGTGATATATACGTACAACATCACTTCCAAAAACACTTGGGACAGTGTGCAAAATGTAAATAAAAACAGAATGCAATAATTTGTAAATCATTTCTGACTTTTTGTCTTTTATAAATATACACTAATTCTGAATTTGAAGGCCCCATTAATGCTGAAAGGCACATACATGTTTTGGAGCAACATATGCTGCCATCAAGACAATGTCTTTTTCAGAAACGTCCCTGCTTGTTTCAGCGAGACGAAGCCAAGACACATTGTGCACGTGTTCCAACAGCATGGCTTCATAGTAAAAGAGTTCAGGTACTAGACTGACCTGCCTGCAGTCCAGACCTGTCTCCAGAGACCAAACAGGACTGCTGAGCACCTGAAGTCGTATATCAAGCAAGAATGAGAAAGAATTTCACTTTTAAAACTTCAACAATTAGTGTCCTCAGTTCCCAAAGGCTGACTGAGTGTTGGTAAAAGAAAAGGTGATGTATCACAACGGTAAACATGGAAACATGTTGCAGGCATCAAATTCAGAATGAGTGTATATCAACAAAAAACACAGTTGCAGTGAATATAGATTGAAAAGTTTTTGCAAATCATTGCATTCCTTTTTTACACACCGGCTCGACTTGTTTGGAATTGGGGTTGTATATTTGTCATGGCTGTTTGAGGTGTTTTGAATATCTCTGAAAATTGTCATATGTCTACTGTATGTTTGTTTAAATCTCTAGAAAGGAGCTGCCTGTGGATACAAAGAGAATTTCTGTGATAGTTGTACTGTATCGTATCGTCAATATATTTTCTGCGTATCATTATTAAATACCACAATGGAACAAATAAAATAGTGTGTAGATAGTGGTAAGAGCCTCTCTATATCTCTACCTCAGTGTTCTTAATGTCATTGGAAGAGACACAGCCCCTTGTGACTGCCATGATGCCACTGCACTTAAAAAGGGTTTAGAGCACAAATCAATCACCGTAGTCTGACAAATGAAAAGTATCACAAACTTAGACTTTTAATCTGCCAAACAATCTGGGCTAGGTCACCTCTCTGATTTGGGGAAGATTTTGTCACTTTTTCAATCTACCCCACAGGCTATCTTCATCTTCCCCCCAACACAAGGCCAGTGGGGGCTTGTTTCTCAGCGCTAGGCCACCCAGGGGAAATGTAATTCCCTTCCTCTGGTCGGTCAGAGGAGTGAGGACTATGAGGAGGAGGAGGAGGAGAAGGAGGAGGAGGAGGAGGAGGAGGAGGAGGAGGAGGAGGAGGGATGCTGCCTGGCTCCCTGATTAGGAGCTGAGGATGTGACTGGCTTGTTGCCGGCGTGGTTTCACACACCCCTGTGCATGTTTAAGGTGATCAGAAAGGCCGCTGTAGCGCTCATGCCGCGCTACATAAAGCAAACAAATGACCAGCTGTGAATCACGGGGAAGGTGGGGCGAGCATCAAACGCTCGCAGCCCTGCCACTGCCTCCCCACCCGCTGGTGTGGCTCACCCACCCTCCCCTGCGCCTGCCTGCAGGGCAGTGGCAGTGTATGATGGAGAAGGTGGGTTAGGGAACAGGGACCCCTCTCTGTCCATTACTCATAAGCGTCCTGGTGTTTTCAATCCCCATTCACAATAGGGTTTTTGAGTGATCACACACCAAACACCATGATCACACACTGAACTGATTATAGTGCGCTGCGAGGGGGGCCTGGCTGGGGGCAAACTCCGCTCCTGTAACCTTTCACTGCACAGTTCCTGTTCCTTCACACTGCAGCTGGTCGACGCCATTAGTGGGTGACTTGTGAATCTTTGCTTACACCTTCAGGTGAGTGTGTCGGCATTTTCACAGTCCCCTCTTTTGTTCCCTGCTGGCCTCTTACTTTAAAGCTCATTAGTCATTCGCTGTAATCAACTTGGATGTTGCTTTCATAGTTTTGGCCATCATTCCCAGCATTTAGAACATTGTGCATTGTGCGCTGACCAGTGTCCAGGGATGCAAACTCATCAAGGTTGAAAAAGGTGACAAAGATGCAAACTAGGGCTGAATGATTTTGAAGAAATATCTAAGTGCAATCATTTTGACTGATACTGCCATTGCGATATGATTTGTGATATTACAACAAAGGATAACTTTTACATCATTATTCTCATTTTCATTAAAAACCCCATTAAAAGACATTTATTGTGTGTCATTATTTTCAGGGACCTGTACTAAATAAAGATGTTTTCTTAAGTCTAGAGAATGATATGTTGGTCAGGAGACCCCTGCAGCAAATGGTAAAAAAAGAAATGGTATTTTGACACACATTTCACCTTTAAAGACCGTGTAAAGGGAATTTGGACATTTTCTTCCAAACATTATATAGGTCATAAATATATTGCTCAAAACGTGTAAAAAGCCTCCTAACTATTTAGAATTGAATTGTGGAGCTAGACTTGAAATAGTGTTTCAAGATTTCTGCGTTCAGATTTCCATTAGCATAAACCCGCCCCTGCTGCTCCAGCGATATAAAAACGTACAGCGCAGTATCCTCGGCGGTTCTCCTGCTCGCTCACAAGTCACAGGTAGAGCTGATTGCTGCCAGCTATCTAACCAGTTATGCCTCATCCACCACATGCATGCATGTTCCCTGGATGCCACAATGTGCAGAGTAGCAGCTTGGTGACTTTATTTAAGGGGCCTTCACATGATAAGAAATTTATCCCGGACTCACCACGAGGTAGGATGCAGAGAGGCAAAGCACAGCGCCGCAACTGCTACAACCTGTCTGCCTGAAATACAAACGGCTAACTAACATTAGCTCTGGAAATAGCTTAAGTTCATAAACTATATGATTCACAAATCTTATGAGCCAACCACACTGTTCACATTTCGCCATGCATAACGTTCACTGACGAGATCGTTGTCTGCTTTTTATGTTGTGTTATAGAGTTTGGGGAACCCTGAAATGCTTTTCTTCGGTCGTGTCTGGAAGGGAACCTTTGATTTGTGAAATTCTCGTGAGATTTTTGTATGTTGTTCCTTCATTATGATGTTAAAATGATCACTCTCGCGAGAGCTTCCGCGGATCTGGGGTTCCTTTCAA
Source organism: Lutjanus campechanus (assembly GCA_027495735.1). NCBI lineage: Eukaryota > Metazoa > Chordata > Actinopteri > Lutjaniformes > Lutjanidae > Lutjanus > Lutjanus campechanus. The sequence continues at coordinate 17,450 of JAJHUR010087053.1, read as the reverse complement.
GACTCGACCATCAGTCACTGTCTGCGTCGCTTGTGCCGCTTTGACGTATCTGTGGTCTCGTCATTATCCCGCGGGCAGCGATGCCGGCGGGATTATGTTCACACCAAAAAATAAATCCCATCATGCCTTGGAATTCCACAGAATTCCATAGGAAGAGCTGAATGTTGTGGATAGGAAGGACGTCATGCTTACATCGCCAAGCTGGCTGCTACCATGAACAAACCCAGAAAAATGGTGGAAATCTTGGTAGGTTGCTACAAAATTACAAGTCACAAAAGTCTACATTCCTGCATCATAACAGCAATGTTAAAAAGTATTTGCTGGCGATGGCACTCTGGACTTTCTTTCAACTTGGTAGGTTGCTACGACATCAGAAGTTATGCTGCAAGTACGTTCTTGCAACAACTTCGTGTTAATGAGGCTGAGACTGATGTTCTTTTCCCATTTTGTACTGGTATTCAACTTTTCTTGCCACAATCTTTCCCCTGGTGTAAAAACCAGGCAAATCGTAACCATGGCAGTGGTAAAACATTTTGAATTTAATTTGGAGGATTTGTTGGCTCTCGGCTGGCAGCAATTCATTTGGTGAGTACTATCAATATAGACCAAATAGATCAAAATAATGGCATAGAAATGAACAGAAATTGTGAGATTAATATTACAAAAATTAGACCCAAATTCAAATAAAGTGGAATTATCCTTTAACAAATGATTCTCTAAACCATCTCAGACAAACCCTCACATTTAACATGCCCCGCCGCGTTGCTGATGTTTTTTAAATCTGTTATCATAGCAGCCTTTCCTGTAAGTAAGTGTGTGTCTCTGGACGACGATTCCTCAGCAAGACTCTGGCCGATTAATCCGGCAGATTCTCCTTCAATATCCAATGGCACCAATACATTTTAATGTAGCCTGAGATCTGGGGATGAGACCTGTCCTTAAAACCTCCCTCTCCCTCCAGGCTTAAAGGAATGCGTGTCCTCTCTCGGCGTAATTGAAAAAGATGGATCTCACCAAGTGTTTCACCGACGCAACGGGGAGGAATTGGATTGGGAAATGTGTTCTGTATCATATTGCTATGTATGTGTTCGCCAGAGGCTCGCACACAGTTGGTGAGAGCAACGTGTTCCGCTGCCCATATTGAAAGGCAGGAAAACAGAGAAGGGAGACATTTGCAATTTTATTACTACTTTAATGGGTTTCTCTATCATTCAGGAATTGCACTTTCTAATGCATTGGGCCCATAAATACAAGGTTCAATAGACAGCCGCTCTGCTCTCCTCATTATTCATACATTCAAACAAATTAGAACAGAAGGTTGAATAAAATATGCTGTCCATTTCCAACGTGACACCATCAGAACTTGATCATGCATACAATCTAATCGGCGGCATACTATGAAATGTAATATCTAAAACTTGCTCATAGCATGGCTACACGTGTATCTAATGTCACCCAAATAGCGTTGACTGATTATCGACCGTCTCGGGTGAAAATTGGTCCAGCTGCTCCTCCTTCACTCTTACAACAAAAAGTGTTATGATGGCATAAGTACTAAATCACCAGGTACGATGCGTCAATAAAGTTTTGTTAATACAGCACACCGGTTCACAGATGTCAGTCTGAGTTTTCAGAAATATCTTTAACTTCCCCAATATTCGGGAACAAAAGTGGTCGTTTTTATTTACCTGCTCACTTTGATTTCCGGTGATGGATCACACAGGGACAGTTAGAGGGTAGAAAGAAATAAACACTCAAAAAAATAAAAAGAGTTTAGATGATTATTGCTTCAGCATTGTTGGATGATACTCAGCGAGTTTGTCATCATTGATTTCAGAGATAATGATCAAAAAAAAGAGCATGAGAGCTGGTTGGTGCAGGTTTAGCACTATCAAAGGCAGATGCTTTATAAGTGGTGCTGAAAGAACTTGTTTACAGTCAGCTGAATCAAATACTTCATCAAAAAATAAAACATTAATTCACAATTCCGATACTTGAGAACTGTTCTAAGTGACTGATTAACTAAAACTGACGGACACTTGTAGGTTCCAGCCTTTCAAGTGTGAACATTTACTGCTTTGTTTCTAACTTTCTAACGTTAAGTGCTGAGAACAATTTGCAGTAGTTTGCTTATAGTTCAATTACATTCAAATAGTTAAATTACCTTTTTGCCATTTTTTTGTGTGGTTTAAGTACGTTAAAGTGTGTAGGATCTAGTGGCACCTAGAGGTGATCTTGCATATTGCAAACACTTCACCTGACCCCATTACAAGCGTGCAGGAGAACCTTCGGTGGCTGCAAAACTTGCTTAAAACATGAAAGGCCGTATCTATCTGATGGAATAGGAAAAAATATTGAAAAACAAAACACTATGTACAGTTATTTACATACTTGATACATGTATACACCCAGGAAATAATTCTGCAGTGCATTTTTTTGAATTTGTCCACTGCTAAATAAATTTGGGCCATAAAAGTTTTATTTTGCCATTGCTTCTCTCTACTGACCGCTGGGCATTATGTACAAATTAAAAAGCTCAACATTCCTTGAACTCTCTCATGAATAGTGCAGTATTCATTTATTTATTTATTTTGGTTAATGTATGACCTCTGACCAAATGGTTTCTTTTTCTTGTATTTAATGTTGTTAAAATTTTGTACCTCATGTACATTGTCAATTTTTTTATTGTATTTTATTGTATAAGTATTTTGGACTTCATTTTTATAAATTAGCTTTAGGTAATTAACCAAACTTTATCTCTCCCCCAGAATATTGCTTTTTCACGTTAGCAGTCTCCCCCAACACTGCTTGTACAACTACAAACTAAAATCCTTTCCTTGTTTAAACTGTTATTAAAATGTATGTACAATTACTACAACTCAATCACGGACACAGAAAATTAGGATTATCTGATATACCAGGGAAGATAAAGGGCTGTTTGTAATACAACTTAACAATTTCACTGAATTAAAAACCATGTTAGTTATGTTTGTCTAGCCAAAAGCAGACTGTTGCCTGAAAATCTGCACAGGGCGTTCCTTAAGACTGGGTGATGATGATTCCAGAAAGACAGTTTCAGTGGACAACATGGTGCATTTGTTGGGGACCATCGTAAGCAACAGCACAAGAAGAACAAACTTGGTGCTCTGGTAAGTATTTTGGGCAGCAGTATGTGGGTTTGAGTCAAAATAAAGTGCAGGGTGTGTTCAAGGAACATGTCACCGAGTGCAACAGTGTGGCTCATTGATTGATTATTTATTGACAATAAGAAAAAGATGGAATATCGCCAGACTCGTCCTTTCATTTCCAAACTTGGTAAACGTGTGATACAAAAGCAGCTTTGTGTTTCAGTGCAGGGAGTCAAACTGTTGACTATTCTACTATTTAGCTATTATTACATTTCCAAAAATGCAGAACAAACAATGAGACAATATGAACTGATGAGTAATGTTTATGATTAGTTTTCTGGCATTGACTGCGCATGTTTGATAAATACACTTCTATTAAAAGGTTTCGAACAAGGTATTATGTAATAATGACACATTATGCAATCAATTATTACATATTGCGGTGGTTATTCAATGATGTGGGAGTTACATTTTAATGAAACTGTAATAACATGGAGCATAATAATAATAATACTGATAAAGTTCATTTGTATAGGACAGAAGAAGATATATAGAAGAAACACAGTCCAAAGTGCTTTAAAACAAAGAAATGACATGTACCAAGGACTTCACATTAAAAGAGACAGAATTAACAAAATTACAAAAAAACAGGGACTGAATGTCACAACTACTGTGAAATAACACTGAATAGAATACATATAATACATCTTCAAAACACATTTGATAATAGTAGTAAAATAAAAAAGTGATAAAATAGAATGAATATCATGAGATAAAAAAACACTGCACACTAATAAAATTAAAAGTAAAAATAGAGAATATATAATGTATAAAATCAAAGAAAAGAAGAAGTGGAGCAGTAATAACAAGCAAAAATGGATTTCTTGATCATTATTCATTATAATTATATTTGCATCATATAAAAGTTCAATACCCACAATTAATAACCACTGCGATGTGTAATAATTTATTACAAAACATGGGAAAGTTTATAACATTTTATGTTCAAGCTGTTTATACCAAAAATGACAGACAGGTACTACAAAATGCAGGTGTTATTACATAATGAGGTCAAAATGTTGTCGAGTTATTACATCCTGCAGTGTTATTACATAATAAGTCATGACAGACCATCTGAAATTATGTTTGAGATTTTTCTTTTCTGACTTTGATTACAGGATGTGTATTACTTTGTTACATGTAGCAGTTTATATTTGTGAAGAGAATGAAAAAGACACAATGAAATTAAATTAAATTATTTCCTAAAACGTTTTACTAATAAGGGTTCATGAATTATCATGAATTCATACATGACTTAAGGCATGAAAAACCATGAATTCACTCATGTAGTACTTCATGAACAATCAGAAATGTACCAGATTTACCAATTTCTCCTGCACGACTTAATGAAAAAACAATGCATTAAATAATGCAACAATAAGGAATTTTAATCATCAAGATTTCTGAGTTGTTAATAACGTTCATGTCCTCTTCAGTCTGCAGATAAAGGGGACAGACAAAAAGCCAGGACAGTCACAGCAGTGCACATTTATTCTGTCTCACTGAAAGTGCTGATTAGCTCAGTGTTAACTTCTTAATGACTTCATGTTTGTGGCCCTTCAAATAAACCGGTGACCTGACCGCCTGTACACAGATAATTAATAAGTGATTAATGGTGACATAATCATGACATCACATGTACTAACCATTTATTGCTGAAGCATACATGATATAGACACATTTTCTTTTCCTAACTAAATGATTGATAATTGAAATGGGGTCCAATTTTTTTTGTTTTAGCGAATTTGCATTTTTATTTTCCAAATGCCTAAATATGCAGAAAGGCTGGTTTTATTTGAAGGGCCACACCAAGTCATGAAGAAATAATGTTTAGTGAATCATAATCTTAACACCTACTGTATGTAATCCTGACCAGTCATAGCAGTGCTCATGTAGTCATGCTTTTTCATGCATACATTCATGATACTTCATGCTCCCTTTTACCATAATTTCTAACTGTTTAAAGACTAAACAGATATTGATTTATGTACTGAAAATAATCCTTTGCAGAGAAATAAGCTTTAGAAAGACATGTTAAAGCCACTGTAGTATAACTGTGGTCCATGCCAGGAATGAAACAGTGACTTTCACCATTTCAGCCAGGAAGTGACAGTAACTATCACGATTTCCCCTCACTTCACACCATCATGTGGGAGGAAAAACTTACTTTTTGGCACGTAAGCAAGTCTAAATTTAAGCCCAGGTCTTTAACCAGTATCTATAAGAAGCAAGCAGACAATTAGTAGCTGATGGGATGCCAGGCGCTGATGCCTGGCTTTCACAGTGACAGACAAAACACGAATGAAAGTCTGACCTGTGGGCTGTCCGACACCCCCACCACCACCACCACCACCACCTCCCCCTCAACGCCACCTCACTCTCTGCCTTTCAAGTCTAAACTGTTTTCATAAAGCAGAGCTCTATGGCCAGCCAACTGGAAGGAAGAGGGATGTCAGGGGGAAAAAAAAAAATCAAGACGTGGTGATAAAAGAGAAAAAGATCAAGTGTGGATAAAAGAGATCAGCTTATCCGTCTGACTAAAATCGAGTGACAGCCAAAGACAGAGGATATGAGAAGGGAACGGCTGGAAGACAACAAAATGACTCTGAACTAAATAAAAAAAAATCTCAATGCAGGAATGGGCACATTATAAGATGGATGGCAAATTGAACGACTCCAAATGGACTCATAACACGTCTGCTGTAGCTGCTGCATAAAATCATATTCTGAAAATGGATTTTTAACACTTTCATCTCAGTTTTATCTCAGTTTTGATGCTAATCAGTTGTTGTAAATTTCACTTTTGCTTCTGTAGCTGCAGGACAGAACATGCAAAGTGGTGTTTACATGTTTGATTATTCATAAATTGGTAAATATTCTGTGTTGCACTGATTTAAAACAACCTTGTGTGCTGGTCGCAGGTGCAAGCAGCTTATTCTTACTGATATGTCAGTTTATTGTTTGGCAGCACCCTCTAGTGGATGTAGTAAGTATAACTGCAAAAGTATAAGGTGCGAGAAAGTCCAAAGTTGGAGGAGGTGGGGTGGATGAATCGCTCAAACAAGCACAGGACTTTCACCCAGGAGATCTTTAAGTTTTGAGTTAAATATCCCTATGGAAGTGATGTTCGTCGCGTCCCTTCTGTTGTGCGAGTGACGTCATTTCCGTCAAGTGACATAAAAAACGTAGTTATTTTAACCAATTATCAATTATGTTGTCGTGCAAGTGACGTCCAACCCAAAGATATTCAGTTTGTCTGTTTTAGAGGACTAAAAAAGAGAAAATATTCACATTTGAGAAGCTAAAATCAGAGAAAATTATCAAAATATTTGGTGATTAAATAAATAATCAATTCACAACCGATTAATAATTACAGTTTTAATGCATAACGTAGTATTTTAACCCAAACCACAATCTTTTCCTCAACCTAACCAAATTGAGACCAACAACATAAATGATGATGTCACATGAGTTATGTTTTCGCGCGAGTGATGTCACTTCTGTCATGTGACACGCATAATGCAGTGATTTTAACCCAAACCATGATCTCTTCCTAAACCTAACCAAGCAGATTTTGCACCAAAACCTACCCAAACTACAACTGTTATGTTGTTGCGTAAGTGACGTCACTTTCATCATGATTACTTTCATCGTTGATTATTTTCTTGCTCAGTCGATTAGTTGTTTGGTCTAAAAAATGTCTGAGAATGGCAAAAAAAAATCAACAATCAGTGTTTCCCAAAGCCCACGATGACGTCCTCAAATGTCTTGTTTTGCCCACAAGCCAAAGATTTTCAGTTTGTCTGTTATGAAGGACTAAGAATTATAACCTTGATCAAGTAGTTTTATTGCCTAAATTTAACCAAACTGCAACCGTTTCACAACATAAACCATGTGTGTAATGCACATAACTCAATGTAATAACATCTGGTGAGTCTGACGCTGCCGGCTCTCTCCACCGGTAATATATGTCGTTTTGGGAGTAATTAGCAACCTATTCTGTCATTTAGGTATGAGGATGCATCTGAAACAACATTACTAAGATGAATCACTGTCTGTGCAATGAGAGTGGTGAGTCTGGACCCCACAGCCCTGCATGTTCCTGAGGAAACAGGAATATCTTGCACAGCAGCAGTAATCAGAAACCCCAAACAAGTCTGGTTCTTTCCAATATGTTGTACAATATAAAACCCAGGTACAGCACTACAGCAGCAGCTATCATTAGACAGTAAAAGTGTCATGGGGAGCTTGGAAATGGAGTGCATCTAATCAGGGCAAAGGGAAGAGTCCCTTCCTCCAGCCTCCCAGAGGAGGCAGCTGTTCCCAGGCCCTCCACCACTTGTTCATTAATTACTGTGAATTAATGCTTTTCTGCCGCCGAGAATAAATAAAAAGATTGTGGTAAGGCCTCACTAATCAAGAGTGGCTTTTATTAAATACTGTGAAAATGTCAGCTGGTTGTGGCTCAATTGGACAGGAACAATCTGATCCGGCTCCACTCCAATCAAACATTACGTCTTGCTGGTTGGGGCTAAATTGCCAGCACCTGTTTCACAAGGCCACAAGATGTATTGTCTTCGTCCAGAGAGGGGGGGGCGAGCAGTGGTTCGTATCCAGGGCCAACCTTCACTCAGGCAGCGGGTTAGTTCAGCCTCTCAGGAATCTACATCAAATAAGACTATTGACTGCCAGCGCTTGAAATGTTCCACTAGAGGAGCCCTTTGTTTGGTCAGTTTTGTCTGTCTCTTGCTTGATCCAATACGCTGGTGACTCAGTCAACCTGAGGCTCAGACGATCGACGTGTCACTATGAAATGTGATTCGTTGGTATAGTAACTGCAGCTACAAGTAGTGATCATTTTTTTCAATACAGATTCTACCTGGCCTGTAAATTACGTTTGCATTTAGCTGATTGATTCTTTATTCCATAATGGAAATCAGAAAATGGTGAAAAACGCCCGAGGGACATCTTCAAAACAGGCTGTTAATCCTGATGGTTTATAAAGCAAAGAACAAGCAGCAAAATCATCAGGCAGGAGAAGTGTTTGTTTTTTAAATGACGGACACAATTTGTTTTCAAAAAAATAATTTAAGGAATTAGTCGTCTAATTGTTTCAGCACTAAAACCAATATGAAAGAAAAGGCACACATTTCAGAATAACTGGTATTTCAGTCTCTACACCATGTGTCAAACTCAAGGCTTGTATCATGTCATTTTACGTGGCCCACAAGGGCTTGCAAAGACTATAATTTGTGTAATCCCATTCTATGCTGCGTTACGGAAGTATGGTGTCCTAAAATTACCCATTAAATGTCCCACAATGCATCCTGCCTTGCACCTAGATGTCAGTATACACCAGATTGCGTCTCAATATCACATAGCTGTTTCCAGCAGTGGCAGTCAATGGTTGTAGCTAATAATATTTCCATATTTACAGCCAAGAATGCTGTCATTTTATTTTTAACCAAAAATACATTTTGGACTACTTTGTGTATCGATTTTTAATAAATCATGAAAACGTGAATGTCTGCTTGCAATTATTTTTCCTCGTCCTCTGCTTTCCAACCCACTTATTAATTATTACTAAAACTAATAATCGAATGCAGAGGCATTGATGTAATATCCAACATCTATCAGGTAGATACATTTATATAGTCTTATATATTTACGATCGTCCCTTGAGGGCAACTAAAATGCTGATGTGGCCCGGGATAAAATTTAATCACCATCTACTGTATATCAGCCCTGCACCCATGACCATCTTTAAAGAAGCTACAAACATACATATATACAGGAACTTTAGTTTAAGAGTTTAAGTTTAAGATGTTTGAAAATGATCTAAGATTATCAACAGATTGTGGAAAAAATCTGATGCCATGTTAAAGACATGTATGTATTTTGTTGCAGAGATATCTACTGAAGTTAGCATGCTAACCAAATAGCCTTGTCCAATTTTGTAATACCACTGCATACCTCAAGAGCTTACAAAGTGAAAATACAAAGCAAATGCTTACAAAGTGACTGTAGCTCGCTAAAAACATTAGATTTCAGCACGTCAGCAGAGTTATCTTCATTTTCTACAGTTCGTTTGGGCATAATGTTACTAAGTGTCAGGATTCCACAGTTTCTCCGTTCATCCTGCTGACGCCTCACATCTGCATCCACATTTGTCTTCTTAAAGGCTGTTTTTGTTCTCTTTGGCAGCTTATAAAAACTTTTTGGTAGCACATCACAGCACACAGCAGTGTTTTAGACATTTTTCTGTTGTTCTGTTGTCTGTTGACTGACTGAGAAAGAGTGGAATGGGACCACAAAATGTTAACTTTTGTTATTTTACTACAAAAGGAATAAAATTAAATAGATTTTCATTTGTACGAGGACGATGGTGTTATTTCTACTTTCAAAAGTTACTTTCTACCTGAAAGCTCACATTTGTGGTCTCTAAAAACTTGTTTTCTGACATTTAATCGTATAAGTTAAGATACTACAACAAAACAACATGAGGACAGGAGACGGATGAGGATAAATCAGACAGCAAGTCGACTGATGAGAACAAATGAGGAGCCCGGTGATTCATTGTGAGAATGACACCGCAACAGTCTATAATACAGAGCTGCTTCAAACAGATGGGAGAAAGAACAGCTGTGTGTTTTAATTGGTCACACATGCGATATCAAGCACACAGCCCATCCAAAACTGTAAGGATGCTTCTCTCTGTTCAATTTTCTCCAAGATAACTTGGAACTGGATCGTTTGCCACAAGGACACAAACAAACACGGGACTTGGCTTTCTTGTATTTGATGCTCACCCCTCTGAATACAGCGAGAGAACAATACCTGCTTCCTGTTTTGGGCTGTGAAGCAATCTGTCTTTGTGCCATAAAACAATCCAGCAGATTTACCACCAAATGTAACTGTGTGCCGCCGAGTTGGATTTTATGACAGCAGAGGCCACTATAAAAAATACTGTAGAGAATAATCTGGTGTGTGTAAACATGCACTGTATGCAACAAGTGAAAGCAGCCACTTCTGAGAGACACGGTATAGAATGTGAGTATGATATGTTATGACCTTTTTTAAGTAGAAAAACATAACCAGAGAGGTCGCAAATTAGCCTCGGATAGAAATCCGATATGCAACACATTTGCAAGATAAATAAATTCAAAAATAAATGAAAAAAAATTAAATTGTGTTATCAGTTTAATACTCAATTAATCGACTCATTTCTATCACTAATTATATGTAATTGGATATGTAATTTTCAAGTTGTGTGAATTTAAATGAACTAGTTTTCAGTCATTTCAGAATTTCTTAAAATAATAATGTTCTCATCAGTTACAGTGATTTGTTGATTATATGTCTAACTGATCATTAATTTAAATCACCACATTAATTGCTTATTAAATGAGGCCTATTTTTCCTTATTTTCCGCCACATATATAATATTACAGTGTTGGGTGTTCACATTAAACATGGCCAAAGTTTCAAATAATGAGGTAAATGTGTGTAAAAGTAATCCCTGCGCGCGGAAAGTTCAGGTTTACAACGGCTTTTTGCTACTTTCAACAACTTGACGTGACAGGCTGACGTTGGCACGTCGTGTATTTCTTTATAAGGTCATCAGCTCCAGGTACAGCACAACATCTGTCTGTCTTCATTCGACCGCTCTGCTCAGGACGATTGTCATGTTCAGTATGTCTCTATTTTTACACAAGAGTTTACATGAGAAACAAATAAACATGTCGACAGTAGAAGTTATGCAGCTCCATTCATTGAAAATATTTTCTTGTTATATATATTAAGACAAAACAAATCAGTCTAGATGGCACTGCATTGCGTTTCCTTCAAACTTTTGCAGCAGGTGGCTGAAAAATTAAGCCAACGCAGAAGTGCTAAGAACTGCACTTCCTTAAACGGTCAATTCCCATAGACTCCCATATTAAAATGTCCAACTTTACAGCAGAAATAAACATTTACAGCATGATTCAAAAAACGGTCTTGGTCTCTGTAGCTAATTTCCCTGTTCACGACAAGTATTCAGGGGGTGAATTTTTATATAACTCAGCTGTTTAAGTTATATTGAGGCTTAAAGTTATGCATAATTAAGGCCGTGGCCACGTTGAGTGACAGGTGGATACCAGCTCACATGGCTAGCTGCTTCATTCAGCATCGCTCATGCTCCACCTCTTTGCACCATTATTCCCGGCTAATCTGAAAATGACCAAACAAACCACATCAGCAGCGACAAATCTCAACGCAATCGAACACCCCACGCTCCGGCCAGTGGGCAGTACAGTATGCAGGCTACGTCACGTGTTGATCTCCCTCCTTCACTCCAAATTTACTATGTCAACACGGCAGTTGATTGGATAGATGTACTGCAATTTGGGTGGTGCTCGATTTTGCTTAAAATATTCTGAATATGGCGGCTGGGTCACAACATCTTAGGCAATGCAGTGACAGAATCTTGTTTCATATTTGATCAGCACTGCCTGGTTTGATAGTTTGATCGGACTTTGATGATTCTGCTATGTTGCGCTGGACAGATCTCACGTGAGTAAAGTCGAGGTTTAGTCGTTATTATGCAGATTCAGTTAAGGCAAGCGGTCTGTACTCGTCATACGCTGCACGGCTGGATCTACTCCTCTCCACGGAAAATAAATTGGATCCGTTGACTTGACGTACATCAATGGATTTGGTGTGTCTGCACCATTAGCTGCATCAGGTACTGCCAAGATGGCGACGGCCAGAGCTCCCACGCTGTGGGCTTCAAAGCCGTTTCTTTCCAGGTGATGTCACAGAGTCTCTGACCACTTATTATACTGCCTATGGTTTGCTGTTGCAAATTCATATTCAATTCATATTTCAATATTAAAGCTAGTTTATATCTTTTTACAGTTTAGCCAATGATGAGGCAATCAGTCTGTTCCACATGAAGTGAAATGTTAATATAAGTGTATAACAGGAACCATCCAGTTGACAAACTGCTCTCAGCTGAGCCAGCAGGGTTTGTTGAACTTGCCAAGAAACCAGGTTTACAATATTTGGCAGATTTTTTTTGCAGATTATTTAGTCAAAATATAAATATCTTAAATATAAATATATTAATGGAATCTTAAAGAGACACTCCTCCAATCCTAAAAATCAGTTTACAAGTGATTGGTAAAATTACACACAACGTTTAAATGATGTGGGTATTTGCTGGGCAGGGAGGGTCGAACAAAAAGTCACCATTCAGCACGAGAAGTACAGGCCTGTGCTACTTTAATATTCAGCTACGCTAATGTCTTTCTTTTCTAATCTTTTTAAAATTTTAAACCTTATTGTACTTTTCTGTATTAACGTCTATGCATCACATTATGTTCATTTTGCTGACACTTTTTTTCCAAAGCGACTTACAATAAGCACAGTTAACCTTCACAGGAACAAAAGCTATATCAGATGTCAACACAAAGCATTGTTTAAAACACTGTGATTCAACTTTGTATATAAAATGTGTCTTTCCCAACCTGAATCCTAAAATAATACATTAATGGAAAAATGAAAATATTTATTCTGGTGTTATTAAAAAGTGGTCACTCGGGACTTTGATGCTCCCTTGTGCTTTTTCTGTTGTTCTTTGACCCTTTGGCTGTGTTTGGACTTCACCTGTTAGAACCCAGGTTTGGTCACACCAGAAGATAAAAACTCATTAGCTCCTAGTTAGCATGATGTAAAATGTATGTGATGGTCTTCACCGCTGTATAACATTGAGCATAGCCTTGTTAATGATATTCAAAGATGACTTATTGAGGACGAGAGCCAAAAAAAACAAACACATACTGAATGAGTGCTAAATGAGCACATTTTCACAAACTGCAGCTCGCTGCCTTTCAGATTAGTCACACATGCATTTTTACCTCTCAGTTCTTCTTCTACAAGCCTTTTTATTTGGGTATGCTAATGACAAAATTAAAAAAAAAAAGGTCATTTGAAAGTGGATATTAATCAGGGAGATTTCAAAATTTAAACACAAAAAAAGGAAATGACAGTTTTCCAAAAGCGCTCATAGACTGGGTTGCACCAACAAAGATTAATTTAATCTATGATTAGCTCGTATCAGAGTTAAATGAAACTCGGTTTAAAATGAGTAAATCCAAATTTAAACCCTGTCAAAATCTGTGCACTATGCAAGTAAGTACATAGTGTACAAAGTGTCCTACATGATAGTGCACAAACAGAAGTATTCAATTTGAGACAGCACTAGTTTGCTAGCTAGCCGAAAAGTCAACTAAACGTGACACTGTTGGCTAGCTAGCTAAAAAAGATGACAAAATGTTACATTGTTTGACAGCAAGCTAAAAAGTAAAAAGACAAACAAACAAACAAAAGTAGTTAACTTTTTTATTATTATTTTATTGTTTGTTAACGATCTTAAAAGTAAGCTAGTCTAGTTACTCATGATGGCTCAGCAGCAAAGCTCTAATTTCTCCTTTAAGGAAAAACTTATCAGTCGAATCGTCAACTGGGGTGAAAGAACAAAGAGACAACATAAAACTCAGACGGCTTGAGTTTGTCCCTTAACTTTTTTTTTTAGAGGAACTTGATTATTTTGCTCAATCCATCTCAAAAAGGCAGCCATAATAAGTGTTACAACTCCTGAGGTGTAAGTTTAAAATTAACGCTGGATCACAGTTGACATTGGGGTTCCAAGGTTTTGATGCAAAAGAATTAAATTCAATTTTAATTTACAGTAAAAACTAAACTGTGGTTTGAATTTGAACCTAGTTTAAAAGTTTGGTGCAACATAATTCAAAGTTAAATAGTTCAAATGAATCCTTGTTGACGCAATGCAGCTTTAATCTATAACACAATACACAACTCATTACAGTCTGTACCAATGATATGGAGCATGTTATCACTTATAGCACAAGGAGCTTCTGATGAAACTGTTCGAGTCACTCTTTGTGACAAGTATTTGCAGTGATTCTTGTTTATAGACACACAGTTCTTGGTTTTATAACAGGCTGACACCACCTTTGAGCCTTTATGGAGATAACTGGAGAGTAACTAGTGATACGGGGACCACAATCACTTTGAAGTAGCCTTGGTTACTTTGACAGTTTGGTCGGCTGATAGTAAATTGCTTAAAGCTCACCGCAAACAAAGCATTATGCAAAACACATGCAATTAATCATTGAGAGGGCGGTTCATATTTTTTATGATTATTAATGGCCTTTGCCATGCTGTGGGGTCATCTCACCTCTCTGAAATATTTACATCATAAACAGCATGAATTATGGGGGTTGCAGGAAGGGCGCTGCTTTAAAATACAGTTTCCTTTATTTTCATCAGCTGGGGCGGTCAGAAAACTAGCCATCCGCAGAGCTCTGCATGGAAATGAGATGCTCCTTTTCAGTCACGTGATGCCTGAAGGACGTTGTTAGGATTCAAATCTCCTGTTGGTCAGTCAGTGCGGTGGGAGAAGTGGAGAGAGTATAGCTTCCAGCTCATTAGCCACAGTACGAGATCAATATGATAATGCTGACACATTGGAAACAGTGATGGAGATGTAATCCAAATAAAAGAGATGTGTGGGGGGTTTTTTTGGGAGCTCTGTGAATAATAAACAGGGAGGATTGGATGGTTTCTCCTCACATCACTGGTCCCTTTTGACCTTTTGCAGCTTCTAACTTTCACCATATGATATAATGGAACAAGCAAAACACATTCAGACAGTTGTAGAGAGTGTTTTGAATTGATGTCAGTAACATATACTGTGCAAAACAATACAGCTGGCAGCAGGATTTCTATGCTTGTCTGGATTTCAGCTGGCAGCATTTATACAGGAAGTTTGTTAAGCAATCTCTGACTTTCTTTCAGAGGTGTTTAGTGGACTTTTTTAGCTGAGATGTTTTGCTATAAATACAACAATAAACTGGTGCAGCACAGGTTTGTGAAGCACTGGTGTTAAAATGTGGAAAACAAAACACACAGCCTGCCAGCCTCCCAGTGCCACTGTTAAATTATGATTTTTATGTGTAAATGCGAAACATATTTTTATAATAATTATGCATTACAGAATTTTTACATGGCTAATATGCCAAGACATTGTGTACCGCATCGCAAAGCGCATGTTTATTGGACAGTGTTCATGCTCCACTGTTTGTCGCTGCTATTTGTAACACATCATACCCTCAGAAGGTGTTACTATCATGTTTAGAACATTTTGGGAAGCTGTGGATGATTAGAAAAATATGTTTTATTTAGCAATTTAACCTTTAGACTGGTTATAATATTTTGAAATTAAGTTATAAGCAAACTGCAAACAAACAAATCATTTACCTTATTAATATTTATGTTATAGTGCTTTTTAATTGGTTATATTTGTAATGCAGCTCATCTCATTGGTTATATAGTAGACTTGTTATTGACATTGTTGTGTCTAGAAGACAATCAAACTGCGACCTTTTCACAGCATTAACCACGTGATGACAAAGGTCAGGCGAAGGCCCATTACGCCTCTGCAACGGTCATATATGTAGTTTTGGGAGTCTTTGGTAAACGACCTGTTCTGTTGTTGAGGCATGAGGACGAGTAGAGAAATTGCTGAAGACATGAACATGATGTCAGACTAAATAATGCGGCGAAACAGTGCAAATTCAGTCTGATTATCAGGATGCTGTTGCCCCAGCAGCAATAAAAAACATGTCATCAGTTTATATTCCTCCATTAACAGACATGGAGAGAATTTGGCAAATATTTTCCGTCTTTCAAGCACAGAGGCCAAGGCCCCACCACAGATTCTGCATGCACTTTCTGCATGTCAATATATCTGTATCCAAACATGAATGCAATTTAATTAGCCTGGATGTGAGTCTATACAACATGACTCAAAGCTAATCAAACCTTTTCCCTCAGTTCCTTTTTGTTCCATTCTATTCCTTTTGAAGGTCTGTAAACGCTGCTGCTGTTGTGTGCGTAACCGCAGCCAGTTTTGAGAGAAGGGAAATCGTCCTTGGAGCAGATCATCAGGAGAGAGAAAGAGCGAGGATGCCTCCACCTCCTGTTGTTTGTCCGGGATGCCAAGCTCACGCACAGCATGCCAGGCCCCATGCGGGCGCTCAGGCCGGCCGGAAAAGACAGAGCTCTTGGAAGACTCGGGCCTGGCCGGAGCCAACACGATGCTCATGCCAGGCAGAGCAACTGTGGCCAGCGTCTGCTAGTGCATCTCTCCCCTTTACCCGTCGGCACACGGCGGACCTCAGGGGAAAGGATGCAACCATCAGGGGAGCACTAGTCCATCCGGGCCGAGCTGGAGGACAGAGCCCATGTGGTGGAGAGTGGGAGGTTTGTGGCTGTTACTCGAAAAACAGCCAGCAGCCTGGTATCCTGTTTTAGTTTCTTACTGTTGATGTCTAATTTAAGCCAAAGCATCCCCACTGCCTATAAAAGTGCCATGTAAAGCATTTTTAAACATGAATTTACAGTGATATAGTCCAGTTAATTGTGATTCCTTTGTGGCCAGTGGTGATTTAGGTGGTAGGAAAATTAAGGTCACAGTTTCCCACAAATCCCACTGTTACCTATGGTGCATATTAGTACAGAAGTCATCCTGGAGTGGTAGTGTTCATTTCATCGTTTCATTTACTGAAGAAGATGTTAGACATTTAGACCCCCGCCCCTCGGTGCTTAAATTTCCTGGCAAGAAATGGAATATTTAAAGCAACGTTATGTAACTATTTTACCCTAAAATAACAGCCTCTAAATCATTTTGATGGTACACTGACTTGAAATAGGGAGAATGGTGCCTCGTTCATTCCCCCTCTGCACCCCGACCACCCGTTCTCATGCTGGTTTTGGTGAAACTGGATCATATTTTATGGAGAAAATGTTTACTGTTTTTTTTTTTTTGGGTTTCTTGCTGGACAAACAGCTTTACTTGGTGCTAAATTAACCACCTTCTGCTACTAGTTAGTTAGCTGTGTTAGCCGTGAAGCTAGCTGACTCTGCCCAGACCAGACTGGGAGCTCTGAGGACCGAGGAAGTGTTGGTTTTAGTTTACATTTCTAGCGTTGGACTAAGCTTGGGTGGTATTATTAGTATTACAGTATGCTGGGGTATTAAGAAATCTGAAAGGCAGGATTATCAATACCATCCTAAATACAAATGCTCATCTCGCTGTTAAGAAACGCTAAGAAACATGGCATCAGTTTAGTTACCATGCTAACTAGTAAAAAGAAAGAAAAATGTCTCTGTTTTAGAGTATTTTGGATTTAGTCG
>JAJHUR010087052.1:0-20466 GCA_027495735.1 Lutjanus campechanus | reverse complement strand
TGTAAAGTCCTTCCTTGTACAGTTATGTCAAAGCAACAGCTTTTGAAATGATGTAAAAGGTGACAGTGTGCACATATACAAATATACACAAGATACATTTTCTGGTTCAGAGAATAATGATTCACAAATGAGGCACACAAATACAGCCTCTCATTAATTGTCAGTAGGCTGCTTGTACATCTTGGTTGCATCACGCATCAAAGTCTTGGCTGTGTGCTTTCTGGCTTTGAATGAAAGTTGTTCATGTCTACAAATACAGATTTGAACAGACAAAATAACACGTCAGCTCTAAAACTGAGTGGTTATCAGTCTTTGTAAACGTCTAGGTGCATTTTGATTGTGCTCCATTGTCCCCCCCCCTCCCCACTCATGATGGCAGTGACTCTACTTTTTTAGCTGCCTTTAGGTTCTACTTTAACTTATCACTTGCCAGCAGAAAACAGCCAAGAACATTTGGAAGGAAAAGTACTGTCGCCTCGAATGGTTAACATGGGAATTGCCGCAAGAGCTGTAAAGACAAATGTTATCCATCACATTGATTAAATTCCTCTTAGCTGGTGTCCTTGGCCAAGTAAGTTTGTGTGAACGGCTGTGGTGCTAACAGCAGTCCCATGGAGAGTTAGTGGATTAATTAGAATTGTACCAACTGGCCGGTCTTGTAGAAGTCAATCTGCTCCCAGTTACATCACATGTCACCTTTCCTCCTGTGCCCCCAGTGTCCAGTGATTGTTTTAAATGTCTTCATATGATTCTGTGACCTGAAAAACTGAATAAGATTTTTTTTGTTAATACTGGTATGTTTATTAATGATTAGTTTGTAATTTTACATTCCATGGAGTTCATTAAAAAATTGTGTTCAGAAAGTTTCTGAATTTGTCCTCATTAACAGCTTGCTAGTTGAAACAGCATATTGGCACTTCTGCAAACGGTAAATGCCTAAGAAAAAGCTATGAACCTTATTGACCTCTATTAGAAAGCAGTAAATACAACAACATTTACCAATCTTTCCCTCCAATGCAAGTCTCAGCAAAGCCCTCTCCTGCAAAACTATCGTTGTCTTCACTGGCCAGTAAATGGCACAAGCAATTTGCCCACATCTTTACTAGAGATGGGACTGATCCAATCCAACATCAGTGTGAGGGCCAAATATTGATGTATTGATTACTTCAGTCGTTTAACGGATCTCGGACTCATGTCACCCCTCCGCACAGCAATATAAATTCCTCAACCCCGCATGTTTTCTATAAACAAATACCAGGCTATACAGCACAAACTGAGAGATAATTTATGCATTAGCATATAACAGAAAGGCATACAAAGTTACAACTTGGAAATACAGCTGGAGTGAAGGAATGTACCAGCCACTTCACTCATGGTGCAATAAACCAGCAAAGAAGGCAACTACCAACATAAACCATAATAACCCACCGTGTTCAGAACAAACGCATTACGAACACATTGCAAACTAACAAAACTTAACATCTGCCTTTTGCAACATAGAATAGCAAACCTTCAGCAATGCATCATGGGAAATGAAAGCCGTCTCTCAGCACTATCTGCAGAAGCCACAATTTTACAGCGCTCCACAATGGTTGGAGGACACTATCACACAAGTTACATTACACAAACTTCATAAGCTTTCCAGATAATGTAAACTCTGACTGGATGTGCACTGCAACTGAAAAAATGTAGATCGGTGCATCTCTCATTTTGCAAAGATTTTATTTAGCTAGCCTGATGGGCAGCACTACAGCAAAACTGTCATGGAGCACGTCAAAATAATGAGAAATTACACGTTATCTGAGTCATGTTGAAATTTCAAGTGGAAGAGAGTTTTCCCTTCTACAGCAAATGCTAGAAATCAAAATTCTGAGCTCTGTGACCAAGTAATTGTTGAGTTGCTGGTGTTGATCTACAATCGTACAAAAACAGTGCAGTCATTTTGTGCAATTGTTGAACCCAAAACCATATTTACACCCCCTCTGAGTTATCATTTTATTGCTTTTTAAAAAATATTTATTTACCTTGGAGAGGTTTGCTGAGCATGCAGCCTCATTCCAGTATCACACACACCCTAGCTCATGCTGTTACACACATTCACATTCAGTTTTCTACTCTTAACCACTAACAAGCTCAGCAGAACAAATAGGAAATAGCTGCCAAACTCTAAAGCACTTCAGCTGCATAATGGTAGGGAAAGGGTTACACACTTTTTTTTGTCCCCACCGGTCTACTCACATCTGAACTGACAAACTTATAATTGTTGCACTGTCATTTTCCAAAACCAAATGACACAAACTCTTAAATATTTCCAAAGACTGACCTCTGATTCTTATAACAAGGAGCTTCTATTATTCAAAGTTCTGCTACAACACACAAGCAAGCTTTGGCACAAGTCCTGTGGTGGCATGCAATCAGCTGCTGTTAATTCATCTTATTCATATTCTCGGGAGGGGTTCAAAGAAAAGATTTTCTTTACACGATTAGTCTTCACTGGGTGTGCCAACTCCGCGCTAGTATTCCAAAGGCACATCTTATCGCAACCCCAATCTCCATCTTAAGTGCCCTCAGGTTATGTTCATATTGAATTAGCTCACATCAAAGCGATTCCACACGACAAGCCTTTTAAGATTAAATGGTCTTTTAATTCTCTGATTACAAACAATTTACTCCATTGGGACACTGTTACCTAGATGAAAAATGATAAAGATCCTATTTATCACTCAAAGGATTACATAAAAACAACACATTTGAATAGAGTGAAAGATGAAGATGAGAGCTGCCAAAGTGCACTGTCAAATACCTGTGATTCAAAGAATTTAACCGAGAACGTTTGTTACCATGTAAAGCAGAGCTCCAGTAAATGACAGCACACAACATGTCATAGATATTAGGCACATTATAAATGGTTTCAGAAAATGGCTTTGTGGCTGCATTACTGCACGCAAGTATCTCATGCAGAAGACTGAATGACAGCAGAAGACACTGAAACATCTCTGTGGAGTCAAAGACAACAAGGACACAAAGGAAGGGTCAGCATCAAAGAAGATACCGAAGCTTGAAACCACCCTGTCTTGATTAATGATTGTAAAAGGAAAGAGTTTATAGAAAATCATGGGCTAATAGCTCCTCTGAAAAGGCTAATGGTATTAACTGCCTAGGAGAAACAAATGCAGATGGATGCTAACATGACTGCCAGTATTGTCTTCAGAAGATGGATCACTTAGCTGTCTAATCAGTGGTTTGGTATGAGCCTTGAATATTTGTCAAAGTTGGTTATACCACGAGTCACTTGGACAGTCTGCATCAGTTGTTGCAGGCATTCAGTGAGATTGATTCATTTTAAGGGAGAACTGGGCTCCACCAGTCACCTAATCTTGATAGATGTGACAGTTTTGGGAAAGCCGAAGAAAAGAGCCCAGACAGATTATTACAGATGAATATTTTTCTGATGCTGCCTTTACTGCAGACCAACAACTGTGGTACATACACACAAACATTTTCAGAACAAAAACTTACTTTGGATTAGCTACGTACCATAAAATGCCCTGTCTCCTTTAGCTATTCTCCTCCCCCCTTCTCATTAAGCTGCCAATCAGAGTTAGGGAGTGGCTTAGGATCCAATCAATCAAGCTGATTGGGAGTGTCAGGAAGTAGCTGCTATAAGCAGCCAGAGGTTGCGCCTGTTGCAAACACCATTTAACCGACACAGCATGTTTAGCCAGCATGATAATTAGGGCAAAGTCCTTGCTCATCTCCTCTCTTAAGCTTCAGACTCAATGTAACTCAAGCTGCAAATTGCACAGGCTAGTGCTACAAATATGGGTTTCAAATGCCAACACTGACACTGCTCTTTGATATTTTCACTTCAGTTTTCCTGAAAGAGATATTACAACAGGCAATACTTTTATTTTGTGCCAGAACTCAATAGGTTAATATCCCGCATTTTTCAAACACATTACTACTGTAAAATGAAAACTGGATTGGATTTCATCTTTTTTTTCCCACTATATATGGCAATGAAGTGTGAATATCACCTAACAATTGTTGCAAAATAATTTGTAAAATAGAACAAATGAAAATATTCACATTTGAGGAGCTGAAATCAGAGAATTTGGACATTTCTAATTTAAAAACTTACTCTGAACAATTAATCAATTATCAACATAGTTTATTAATTTAATAGTTCAACGGTTAACAGCTAATCAGTTCACCTCTTAATTGTTTGAGCTTTAATGCAAACTTTACAATTTATGAACAAGCTTGTCTGCCACAGCCCTAGTGCTGCAATGCAATCTTTGAAATACCATTATACCTTAACATAGCTAAGGTATGCAATAATGGGTTCTCTAAACACCTTTCACAATCTTTCCAGATGATCCATCACATCACACTGTATATTGCACACAGGCACCAAACACACCCCAAACATGCTCTTAACCCAAAGTAGAAGCTTTGAAGAGATCTTGAATCTTTTTGTCCTCTGCAAGGAGGAGGAACTGTTTGGGCAAAACACAGTCTACATAAGCAGGCTACCTGCCAAACCTAGGTAGCATAATCTGAAGTGGCAAACCTAATTGCTCAATTATTGCTCAAAACAGCCAAGCACAATAAGGGAATCTCTAATCCTTCCTGAAGCAGGTGCCATGATTTAAACTATACAGGGAGAGAAAATAACAAGTGCAAAATGAAAAGGAGAATAGACTAAAAAGCATAAGCAACATACAAACAAGAACAGCAACATATAGCTGATAGGTCCATATGGCTCAAATACAGCATATCCTTAAAGTTCAGAGGTAAGCTTATTCCATAGTCAGATCAGGCGTCCAGTTTTGGAGGTGATGCATCAATTATTAACCTACAACCATTCTGTTCCAAAATATTGCTTTTGTAGCTGACAAAAAAGAAACCTGCTCCACAAAAGGTGCGTGATTAGAAAGGACCCTGAAGTCATTAGTGCATGCTGATAGATTAATGTAGAGCATTAAAGCAAAAATGATGTGAGAGAGACTGCTGAACTGATTCTGCAGTCAAGACGACACACTCTAGTAGACAGTCGTTGAGTCACCAACCTAACACCAAATACAGATGCAATAATTACACATGGGCATACAAAACACCACATGAAAGCAGCT
This sequence comes from Lutjanus campechanus, assembly GCA_027495735.1. Taxonomy (NCBI): domain Eukaryota; kingdom Metazoa; phylum Chordata; class Actinopteri; order Lutjaniformes; family Lutjanidae; genus Lutjanus; species Lutjanus campechanus. Next base: position 15,331 of record JAJHUR010087052.1, on the reverse strand, counting down.
CATTAGCTGTGATACCTAAGAAAAAAGACACACTGCACATGTCCAAATCAATCATATTACAGGCATTATTGACAAAACTTAAAAACTGAGACTTTTGCGTCTCTGGTTTTTCTAGTATGGCAGTGATTCCCAAACTGGGGTACTTGTACCCCCAGGGGTACGCAAAGTGAAGTAGGGGGTATGCAAAAAATAAAAATGAAAACGTGATTTGCAAACAGCCTGATTACATTTTGAAACTGGCGTATAAATAGACATAGTCTGAGATGCCTGCTCGCATTGTCAAAAAAATACACATATGTATAGGCTACCCTGTAGTGTTCAGCGAATTGCACTGCCAAAATATGTACACATGCTAGACTCTCGGTGATTGATTGACACCTGTGGGTGTGTCTGTGTAGAGTTGCTGTCACTCATACCGCTCGCCCGGCTAACCGCCAAAAATGGCTAAATGGCTAAAAAGGATAAATTGCCCTTCCAGAGGGAAATCAACTTGCCAGCGACAACAACCCAGGTTATTCTTCAACTTCAAGGTCCACCTTTGACCGGGATGCTAGTAGCAGTGCAAATGTGGCTAGTGAAGCTGCTAGCATAGTCTCGGACAGCGATGAGGAGTCGGATGCAGAGCCTCCTGATGCGGGAAAGCATGCAGCGGCAGCCTCAGGCAGAGAGACTACCTTTGCTTGCTTTGGGGTTCACTTGTATTAGTACTGGTGGATTTACTTTCTTTTTCTAGCTGCTATAAGGGCGTGAGAGTAGGGGGTACATGGCTGGAGGTCAAATGTCTGAAAGGGGTACGGGCTGTGAAAAGTTTGGGAACCATTGTAGTATGGCATACTCAATGCAAATAGCAAATTTACATGGTAAACATGTGTAGATCAGCTCACTTTGGCCAAGTCTGAGGTTATAAACCACTAATTCCTACACAGGAATGCAACTCCAACAGGCACAAGGATTTACAAAAGAAGTGGCGCTTTCATTGCAAGGAATGTACTTTGCATTGCCCTTGGTATTGCTATTGCATTGCATGTACAGAACATAGGTTAAAGGGTCTAAATACTTCATACTGCTGTACAGTTTTCTCGTTACTGTGCAACTGAAACTGTACTTAAAATATCTTGGTCTTTGATTTGCCAGTTTTCTACAGAAAAGAGACAAATACCACTGAACCACAAAATGGGTTCATAAATGTAAACACTGCCCATAGCCATGGTTATAATAGGTGGGTTTCTTCTCTTATCAAGATTAGGGTCTAGATAGTTTCATAACTGTAGAGTCAGTACTTCCAACAGTAATATCAAGGTTATGAACAGAGCTTACAGCCAGAAAGAGAGCAGGTTTGCATTGATTACCGGAGTGGCCAGCTTGAGTAGAGAATATGACCCGAGCCCCTAAGCCATCTCTCCATCACTCCTCCCTCCCCTCTCAACTGAACCAGTGCTGTCTGTCTCCCTGAGCTGTCAATAGACCCTGATGGGCCTTTTAGACACTTATCAATATTTAACCAGCCTCCCCCATTGACTCAGCAATTACTGCCTAATTGATTTGAGATTGATTATCATCAGCACCATAATGGCAGTGTCGGTCAGCGGTAAGTGCTGATAAAAATCCTTGGCGTAAAATTAAATTATCTTTTTATGCAACCAGTGTGTGAAGTGGAGTGCGTGTGTGTAAAGAATAAAAAGTGACTGTACCATGTTAAGGCAGAAACCTCCAGACTTGTGTAGCCCCTCTCAGCTGCTTCCAGTAACACATCCTCTCGCTGTTAACGGTGAAAAGATAGGTGCAGCCTCTGGCTCACCTTGGTGTGCACACACTCGAGACGTGTTTCCCTGTCATCCTTGGGAAGATGGAAACAACACAAATTTACACAAGAAAAGAAAATCTACTGTATGAAACTGAAGTGAGACTGTCATACAAGTAGAGCTGCAACAAATTATTTTCATAATTAATTAATCTGCAGATTATTTCCACGATTAACCATTTAGTCTATAAAATATTTTAAAAATTATTGCACATCACAATTTCCCATGGCCCAAACTGATGTCTACAAATTGCTTCTTTTCTCTAACCAACACTCCACAACCCAGGGATAAAATGAAGACATTTACCACCAGAATGAAAAGTAAAAATCTTTACATTTAAGAAGCTGGAACGAACAAATGTTTGACATTTTTTGCTTGAATGAGAGCGATTGCTCCCATAATGCAGCTCAATAGCAGCTTTTGCAAGACCTTCCCTAGCTGATAAACACACACATCTTTCAACCCCCGTGCCCCCAATTTGTATCGCATGCTCTCTGTTAAAAATGTAATCTAAGCCCAAACCGAGATTAAGTAACTGATGCAACCGAGTCATTTTCTCAGACTTGACAAAGCCGCCCCCCGAGCCACAGTAGACATTATACAACTATTTTCACAGGCTGTGTGGTACTGCCCATTACGAGTAAATTGACTTTGACATGTGAAGTAGTTCCTTTAAGACAAGAAAGTTTACAAGTGGATTTGAAAATAAATCTCCACTTTCTACTGTTACGATCTAACAGGATATGATCTTCTTCTAGTAAAACATTCCACAAACTCATCAGCCAAATGTCTGGAAAATGAGAAAATTGACCCGCAAAACTTTTTTTTTTTACCAGCATAAATATAAAAGGTATATATACAGCCTTTTTGTGTCACATATGCATAATAACTTGGGTTGGGTGCCATTCACAATTCAGTACAGATACTGGAACTTCAAATTTGGAATCAATATCCATCAGTACTGTACTTTTTCTGTAATAAACATTTTTATTTATTTAGTGAAAAATAACTTTAAACTTATCAATTTCAACATTGTTTTTTATTTTGATTATTCTGTTATTTATTTAGAGCATTTTACATACCATACAAAATAATATCTCTCCCTCTCTTGTCTCAAACTGTCCCTACAATCCACAGCCTGTCAGTCAGTCACCAGGGCAATGCTGTTGTGCAATTTACGTCGCAGAGAAAACACACGGGACTCCTGTTATGTTGTTGTCATTAGCACTGCTGTGCTTCATACTGTAATATTTCCCCATCCATAGCTTGCAATTCACAAATCTGCTGGCATTTGGCACTTGGCGGGTGTTAATTTCGGACCCTGAATATAGCTGTGAAATTTACTGAAAGGAATATATTTGACAGTTTAAAACGACTGCATTTTTTAACAACAAACATGACCAAATCTAATCACCAGTAAGTGCCTCATTCATTGTACTGGGCCTCAGAAAAACAGTTGAAAAGCAGTTTGTGTATCAATATCTAAAATGGACATGGATATCGATGCTGGGATGTCCCAGTGTCTGCTATAAGAGTGATAAACACATCAGCATTTTTCTGCACAAGGAATGATCCCACCAACAGCCAGATTCAAATGATTGGGCTATATCACATCCTTTAACAAAAAATACACTGTCAAAGCTGCATCGTTTCACTAGTTCACTTCTGAGAGCTGTGAAAGAGTTCTTTCTTTTCAGGCCAAAAGACTCTATGATGGATGCCAGTAACACTTCTGACTAATCAAAGCTGTCTCTATTGCATGTGTACAGCACAATCTGGGCAATTGCCACAGTGTGCGTGTGTGTATTAAGTATGATCGTACAGCGAGGGAAAGACGTCAAATTCATTCAGCTCTGGCCAAGGCTTTAGATGCGTCTCTGATGTTCCCTCTGAAATCCTTCTGGACATCATGACTGCTGACATTCATAATTTCAGCATAAATGTCTTTCGCTTCCAAAGTTGTTTGTGAAACACAGCGGATGCAAGCGCAGAAAGAATAAATTGTGCAGTATGTTCATTTCTCTTAGTAATTTTGGTGCAGATGCAACTGAGTTGATTTGCTTTCTTGGTCTGAATCACACCAGGGAAAGATTCACTGACTGCAGCTCATCAGATTACAGTTCAGACTGCCTTATCACGAATGAAGCAAAACCTGGAAACGTGGGTGAACTGACAACTCTTACACCTTAGAATGTCATTTTTGTGGTGCAAGAGTTAAATTAACTCACAGACCACTTAAACAAACAAACCATAATGTCAACTTTAATTTTATCCGTCAAAATTAGACAAATATTTTAGTGAACTGTTTTCCAAACTTTTGTTTCCTTGCAGTGAGCTTTCAGACTGCAAACACCTCATCTCACTCTCCCCTTTCAAGCAGGTAGGAGAACCTATGATGGTCTTAATAGTCATGCAACATGTATCTAGAACCAGTGTTTGGTTTGTCTGCTCTGGGCTTCAGCAGAAACATGACGGTACAACATGGCTAACTCCTCCATGAAAGAGGACCCATACCGTACCCTAAGGTAAAGAAATCATAACGATTATTATTTTCCTGTGATTGTGGACTTATGTGAACATGTGTATGAATATCAAGTTCAACATCTGCCATATTCTGCCAATAAATCCCCACAAATCTTACACATGAGACCTTTAAATAGTGCTGAAACAACTAGTCGATTAGTCAGCAACAATTTCATTCAGCATGATCAGTCTGGTTCCAGCTTCTCAATGTGAGAAGTTTTTCAGGCAAAACAAAACAACTAAAGTTGTCACCTTGGCTTCTGGGAAAGTTGTGATGGGCATTTTCTTTATTTCTATTTCTTACATTTTATAAACTGTATTAAACTATTTATAGACTATTAGACTACTGGTATTGTAAACAATATTTACAGACTTGACAGATTTACTGATAATGAAAATATTTAGTTAGTTGCAGTACTCAAATTAACTGTCTTTGTCTTCAAAAACTGTACAGACCTTTTTACGGGAACCAAACTGATATGAAATAGTTGGGTAAACACAGGTGTAACCAATGATTCTAATTAAAATCCCGTTCCTTTAAGTGTAGCAGAGCCGACATACACAATAGTAGAACCCTGACTCTGTTAGTCCTATGAAACTGAACCTTAATAATTATCATTGGTACCACCTGTGTTTACTCTATGACTTCATGTCAAAATGGCAGTTGTGAAAAAGCTCTATTGTACTTGATACATCCTGATGTTGGCACACTATATAATAATGTGCTATAGCTCTCTCTCACACAGTATTTTTGCATATTTGTGCATTTTAATGTAGTGTTACCTGGATAAAAAACAACAGAAAATGTTTCTTACAGTACGTCCTTTAAGAACAGTACAGAGTCATACAGGCTACAGTATTAACTCCTATTAGTAAATACTATATTACTTTTACATACCAATTTGAACAAAGGATACAGAGAAAAAAATATTTTACAGAGATAAAATGTTTTGGGACAGGTTGGTAGTACAGTCATACAGAAATGCCTTACCTGGTAGAGCTGGTGTTTTTCCGCGAGTAGATTCCTGCTCTTCCTCTGACATCTTTTTCAGAGGAGACAACAGCTGCAAGCAATGAACAACACCCAAAGTGAGCTTCTCACTTCTAACTATTAACTTTTGCTAACCCAAGTTCACAATTAGCCATGTTTATAAAGCCACTCTGTCCCAAGACATCAAATTCAGTTCGACAAAATGAGCAATAAACAGCAGGCCTAAGCACTACCACTGAAATTTCCCTCCAATTACACATTCAACGTTGCGTGGTTTCAAGGCCAACACTGTACAACACACCGACCACAAAACAAAACACTAAAAAGCCGCCATGTTTGGTGCTGTATGCTAGCTTAATTAACCACAAATCCGTACCAATTACGAATGAAATGGTCATAACTGTCTTTCGGGCAGGACTACAACCAAACCAAAACTGCTTTTTAATTACTTACATCTTTATGTGGAACAAAGTCGCGTTTTTCATTCTTAGACAAACAGAAAGTTGAAGAAGGAGGAAAGTGTCTGATTCACTTGGTGCGCAGGCAGGCAAATCCGAATACTGCGATGACGTCATCACCTGTTGAAGAGGAGCTTGGCAGGCAGCAGTTGATTGAAGGCACGGGTGGAAGTCATAAAATTAATTATGTCGCAATTATAATGCACAAGTACATTCACGTAGTACTGTATTTAAGCTTCGACGCGTGTACTTTACCTGAGCATTTCCACTGGCACCTACTGCTTTATGCTGTTTGTATTCCACTACATTTCAGAGAGAAATATTGTATTTTTATTCAGGTGCATTTATTTCACTGCTACTGTTAGGCTTAATATTTACTTATTAGCAAGTTCAGATTTTACAAGCAAAATATGTTATGACAGCATCACACAGATTAAACAACCAGTAGCCTGTACAGAGAAGCTGGATTTAACTCGATCAGCATGGTCCTCAAATGTTTAATCAACAACATCAACATCAACAATAACTCATCACTGCAATATATATTAGGCCTAAGTAACTTTCTAAAAGGGGTCATTGAGTTTGTTTTCTTTTACTTGTTTCCATTATTCAATATCAGACAAATTAATTTTTTACAAACATTTTTAACATTTCGTGACAAATTAACTAGTGCTGAAACAATTAGTCAGTTAGTCAGCAACAACTTTGTTCATTGTGCAACATTTTTAACACCTCATTTAATGCAAATTAAGTTCCAGAGTGTTAGATTTATGGGGATTTATTGCATTTATTGAAGTGGAAAATAATATTCATAAGTATGTTTTCATGTACAGTATAATGGGTGAAGGGAAGTGTTTGCAATCTGCAGGCTCACTCTCTGGATGCCACTGAATCCTACACACTGGTCCTTTAAATGGTGCTGAAACTATCGATTTTGTCAAGCATGCAAAATGCCAATCATTTTCACTTCCAGCTTCTTGGTATGAGAGGTTTTTCAGACAAAACAAGTTCTGAAGTTCTCACCTTGGCCTCTGGGAAACTTGTGATTGGCATTTTCCACTTTCTTTTCTTTATTTATATTTTCTGACCATCTAGAAACTATATCAGACTATTTATAGATTATTTATTAGACTATATTAAACTATATTTGTAGACAAAACTGAAGTTTACAGCAGCCATACTGATATGAAAAAGTTGGGTAAACAAGGCCCCATTCTATTAAGTGTAGCAGAGCCTTTCCTAAGCTAATAATAGCTAATAATACTTCTGTACTTACACTGAATCAAATGTGTCATTATTATATTAATTATTTTAACAGAGTAGGTCTATTTGTGTTTTGTGCCATTCGTAATTTTACTAAAAGTAAAAGTTTAGAGTACTTCTTCCATCATTTTCAGCGAGGACACTGGGCCAGACAAACTTATGCAATCTGGTTGTTATTAATATTTTAATTACACCTGTGCTTTTTGTTTCATGACATGCTGTGAAAAAAGGACTGTGGGGTAAAAATAACAACAAAAGCAACAACAAAAGTTATAATTATGTTTTCTTTGTTTGGTGCAGGCAGGCAATATAAATGCCGGGCTAAAAGAACAGACTAGCAGCTAAATCAGAGCTAACGATGAAAATGTATTTATTGAGGAAGAATTGTGTGGTTTTCATAATGTTATTAGCTGTTCTTGTTAGCTTCTCAATGACTACATTCACTAACATATATAAATATATCTAATGCTGCTTAAATATTTAAAAAACAAATTAAAATTAACACCAAATTAAGATGTAATCCAATCCCAAAATATGCCACTCCTAAATTAATTCTAAAGTAGTAAAAAATAGAAGACATTCCACCAGAGAACTCACATGAAAAGCAATATTACTGCACTTGAATGTGACAGTTCTCTAAAGCAGAACAGCAAGCATTTCTAGCAAGCATCAAAAATCCAACTAAGAGCATGAACACATCCAGTTTCTTTGGTGCATACACAGATAAAGTATATAATATTTACCCAGCACAGAGCTACAGAGCAGGAGGTTAGGAACAAAGTAAGTGCTATTCATTGCTCCTCTTTGAACATGACAGCTTAGTAGAAGAGGGTGGCTGTGAGGACCAATGCAGGTCATTAGCCCGCTGAAATACCTTCAGCTTAATTTATTTCTGAAGTGATTATGACTGCACGATAGGCTAATTAGGAACTCTGCTTAACATTTTACAGAGACTGTTTGTAAAGCATTAACTTCCACTGATTAAATACGGAATCCTTGATGAGTGCTCGCCTGTGTGTTTGACAGAAGACCTTGTCTTAGCTGCATGCAAATTCAAACACTGTATTTAGGTGTTTTATAGAATGATGAGCAGTCAAGTGTGTATGTCTCAATTACTGTGAAAAGATCTTCCTGTTTCGGAGGACTAATGAGTGTGTGCATACAGGTAACAGTGAGCGCTCCTTCCAGACAAAGAAATGGGCTGTCGAGTCAAAAACTGAAATCTTCCATCTCACAGTGCCAAAACGGAAAGGGGTTTTATGCATCATGTAATTTTTTAGTCTCTAACCTTTTCTGCTTAACCTATCTGCTTACACTGATTTGATTTTGTCCATTCTGCCGCCCCCCTCGTCCTCCATCTTTTCCTCCCATCCTCCTGCTGTCCTTCACTTATCCATGCTTTAAAAGTCATCTCAGGTTAGCTGGAATGTCACATCGCTCAAGTGTGCCCTCTGGGGCAGCTCCTGTTATTTTAAGGGGTCATGTACATTTATCCAAGCAATGAATAAAGAAGCACCCAAAGGCTGGACTAAGAGGCCTGAGCGGAGCCACGGCTGAAAGGACGAAAAACAACATTTACTTTGGAGAAGTGGCTTTCAACAAGGAACCTTTTTGAAAGGTCAGGGGTCAACGATGGCCGTCACCTGTCATTAGCTGACTTTTGGCCTGGCTCAGTGGACCTTGAACTCTTGGCCATCCACCCAGGAGACCACAACTGGTGACTTACAGAGATTTCTCAATGGGAAGAAATCTGTTGGAGTGCTTTCAGTTACATATATTAGAAAATCCACTCTTGATGTGTGAGCAGGAATATTTCCCACACACTGTAAATATAAACCATTTATTTTCACTTTAAGGATAAATATGTAACAATTGCGTGTCCAAAAATCAGTACTGGAGTCCAAATAGCCAGTTGGAGCCAATATATTAAATAGGTTGAAATCCTTTTTAATATCCTTTTTAATATATTGTCTGTTAATGTAAAGTTAAGCCTGAAAACAAAAGGCCACTGCAATATACACTCTGGAGTTTGAGTTTAGCAAACATTTGGCATTATTTTGAACAAAATACAGACCAGAATATAAATTTCAAAGGAGGACACTGCAGCTACGTAGCATTGCTGTTGGAGAAGAGCATTTCAACTTAACATGTTTCCTTAATCTCTGATGACATATCATGGTTATTTTATGATTTAGTACCGTAAATAGGCTATATTAAGTTTCTTCTTTAAAAAAGTTAGTGTCCAAGCTGCCTTAAAATTTTAAGTTGACTAAATTTGAAAAAGACAAGCTGAGGTAGTGTTTTAATGATCCAAAACAAGTTTCTTTTCTCCTCAAAGATTCAGGTTTATTTGAAAAAAAAAAAGAAAAGTAGATTATCTCAACAAAAGATTATAGGTTGGCAAAATGTTATTTAGGTTATTTCAAAACTTAAGAGTTTGAGTTTGATCCAAAACTTAAAAATCTAGTGAGGGTAGTTGCCTCGAAAGTTTTCTCAACCTTTTTTTTAACAGTGTCATATACGTTTTCCTCAAACTGTAAAAAAAAAAAAAATAAGGGTCTCAGGAGAGTTTTAACTCTCACACAGTGCATGCTGGGAGGTCTGCCAATATGCAGATCGTGTTTCATTGGAAACTTAAGTTACTGAGCTGTACAGTATACATTTATTTCAATCATCATTTCAGGTGAAAAGCTATCAAGATAGACAAACTCATGTTCACAGTTTAGGTATGCTGATAATAACAACAACTACGAATTTAAAGTTAAATTAATTTGAAAAATCACATTTAGATACTTACAAAAAGATTAGTTGATTTCACCAAATTCCTGCATGATTTTTTTACAGTGCAAAAAAAAAAACCCAACAACTTTCCAACAGCATTCAGACCATCAAGGCGTTCTAAAGCTCCACTGAAATTCACACTAATTAAATTCTTTTAGGGTCAGCAGCTCCTTAAGGTGCTGTGACACCTATTCAATCATTAGAGAAACTCTGGAGAGATAGATTGAAAAACAGTCAGTTCTGAATGCCACTGGAGCGCTTGTTTCTACCTGGTGGCATTGTTTTGACAGGAGACAATTACATCAAGTTGCATCATTTACAGTATGTAAACATTTTAATTATCTCAGATGTACTCATACACACATGGAGGGGGTAAAAAAAAAAAAGCAAGAGAAAGACAGAAAGTGGCTTTTTTGACCATTAGCTGCTGCCTGGAATGCTTGCAGAGGGTGTAGTGCTCATTAAGCAGTGATATAAAGCACAATCTCATAATGACTAAAGATCTGTTGTCTGGTAAGCACTAACAAAACGATTGATTCGTAAGCAGAGGAAGAGACGAGGCCAAGAGGAAAAGGGAGAAAATTATAATGAGAGCGTGAGAGAGAGGGAGGGAGGGAGGGAGAGGCATTTAGTTGGCAGACAGTTTCCTGATTCAGCCAGGCTGGAGAGCAGGGGTAGCTGTCTTCTTCCATGTACCTCATCTATCACTGCCTATTTCTAGGAGACTCACCCGTTTCCTGCACCACACACACAGATGGAAGGGAGTGAGAATTCAATCTTTCCTTGCCTCACAGTCATCTGCAGAAATGCATTCGTTCACCCTTCGCGGCAGGGCCCCAAAACCTGCCAATAATCGTCCACCAGGGCGGGAAAGAATCACTGCAGGTACCAAGCTTTCCTCATGTGATCTATTTCCAATCTGTAAACTCCCACAGGTAGATTAGGGACAAGTGGAAACAGGCTTTAAGGAGTGGCGGTGGTCTTCAACTGCAGGGATCCTGTGGCACTTGTGGAAAACACAAACATCGTATAAGATTCAGGAGGCTAGAGCCTTACTCATCACAAGGGAATTATATTTGTTTCCTTTGAGGGAAATAGCTCATAGCAATTTCTTAGTTTACCGCTTAAAGAAGAAGCAGAGAGGGGCACCAGCAAGGAAGCTAAGCAAAGAACTGCTGTAGACAGGGACACAACAAAAGATATTTTAGCCACTTAAAAAAATACATCTAAAAAAAAATCAATATCAGTTTAAGTGTACACTATATCTAGAATATTTTCACCGCTTTACTTTGCCGTGAGACACCGTTTTCTGAAGGGAAACCACTGTTATGGAAGCCAAATATTGCTCTCTCCAAACCAACCAAAGTCCATGGATAAAATCAATCATTTTTACCCCGCATTGCATGGGAGTTGCTGGTCTATCACTGACTTGATCTGTTAGTTTTGTTTGTATTATTGTGTGACTTTGGTGTTTTAAAAGGATAGTTCAGAATCAGTACCACACAAAAGTACAAACTAACTCACCGATCGAAGCAGCGTTAGATCGCCAACTTCCATTCTCTACCAAGTAAATTGAGTGATTTTAGCCATAGAGTTTGGTTGGTGTGGAGAAAGTGATATTTGGCTTATATAATGGTGGTTTCCTGTCAGAAAGGTGTCAGACGGTGAAGCAGTGACAATATTATAAATATAGATAGACAGTGATTTTTTTTTCTTTTTTTCGGTTTGACCTTTTCTAAGGGGCTGAAATACCTTTTGTTACTGACCCTGTCCACAGCATTACAATACTTAACTCCTGTGCTGGTGGCCCTCACTTCCTCTCTAAACTGGGGATGTACCGACCACCAACGACTGTGGCTGATACACTGACTATCATTAAAGCCAGGGCAGGCAACATTGTTTTGTTATAATTGAGAAATAATTTCATAATAACCTTTCAGGATATTGTAAATCAAGTGGTCTGAGACAGAACAGACTTCTGCACCTCCTTTTGGCTCTGTTTTCAGGCTTTAGGGAATCTGACAGTAGACTTAAACCAATCACAAGTCATCTCAGATCAGGGGCTCTTATTGGCTATTCTTCTAGTGCAGCTGCGTATGCACGTTCCCTCGGTGAGACCCTGAATCAATGTCGGAAACTCCTGCTGGAAAAGTCACTATAAAACTGAATTATCACACAGAGAATCTTAAAAAGAGTCTAATATGCAACATACTCAGGCCAGGAGTTTGTCAGCTCACCCAGTTACTTTTGACTTCACCTTCAGTTGTGTTCATTCATGTCTATCATGGGGCTTTTGCTGAGGGCCAATAGGACCGGGCAGAACTGAGACACACCGGAGTCGCTCTGATGCGGACTCCTTTATTGTCAGGAGGGGAGCTCAGAGCGTATCTTTCAAACTTTTGGGATTAAAAACAGTATTTGTTTTCACTCCTGTGTTTCATAACTCTGCAACAGTGACCCACGAAGAAACCGCAGACCTGCCGGCGGGCCAGAAGGGAGCTCAGCATTTGTTTTTTCAACTTTTTGGATTAAAAAGTCGATTTATCTTCACGTTTGCTTGTATTCCTGTGTGCAGCAGTGACCACGGAGGAGCCACCCGCACTGTTTACAGTAAGATAATTAGTCTCTCTGTCCATGTTGACTGCTGACTGGAGGAGAAATTGAAAGTCACGTTGTGAGAGTAAAGACAGGAGAGATATAGGAAAGAATTGACTTTTTCTGGTGAGTACTGAGGCACAAATACACACACATGGGGCTATGACACTGGCATTTTTGGTTGCACCAAGTCAAACCGTGTACCGCTGATTTGCATTTCCATTACCACTTATATCACGCCGAGTCGTGCCCATGATGGACCCACTCTGGAGTGGGGACAAAGTGAGCTAGACTCTGCTCCAAGCAGGCTGCAGTCACGTCTCACCAACCGCAGCCAAACCATGACGAGCCTCCTTTTCTCCCCCTCGAACAAGTGTGTGTTGTGAAACTGAGCTCATGTGTGAGTAGGAGAGCACAGAGAGAGAGATGTTTTTAAAAGTCTCTTTATGTTCAGCTCTCAGTACTTCTGTAGCTTCACACTGAATCTTTACATTTTGAATGTGGTTTTTCTCCTCTGTCGCTGTTTGTACTGTCAGGTATCTGCTCTTTTACACAAAGTTGGTGTCTGTTGGTCCATGCTCGCTCACGATTACCTCAGTAAACTGTTGCATGCTGCTCGTCTAGAAGGAAGGGGCTCAGGATGGAAAAAATTAAACTTAACTCAAATGAGACTCATCAATTAACCGTTTTTAGGCTTTTTACCATCTGCAGCTTTAAGTACCTCATACAACCCCACTTCAAATAACATGAAGGAAAATATTTTAAAATATAGAGAATGAGAAACTCTAACATGTTGCAGCGAAAGTGACATGTTTCCCCATAGTGCTGCCTTAAAGAGCTTTCTGGTCCAAAACATCAACAACACCACAGATGTGAACACAAACTGTGACATTATTATCACCCTTTAAGCTGATATTGCAAACCTGTTAAAAAAAAAAAACATTTAACAGATATGTTGCAACATTAACATTTATTTGGAGTCATTTCTGTCTAGTTGCTAAATGTCTACTTTCTGTGTCATCATATCTTGATTTTCCCTTTTGGTCATTGGTCAGAAATATATATGGCCACTTGGAGGCAGAACTCCACAACTGCTGAAGCTGAAAATCACACATTTTAAAGGACTAGTGTGTAGGCTTTAGTGGCATCTCGTGGTGAGCTCTCAGATGTCAAACACCTTGTGTCACTCTCCCCTTCTTAGTGCAGGAGAACCTTTGATGGCTGTGAAACATGACCAAAACGTGAAAGGCTATATCTAAAGCCATTGTTTGGTTTGTTCGTTCTGGACAACTGTAGAAACAAAGCACCCTCTGTGGATATAAAGGGCTCATTCTAAAATAATGAAAACACAACAATTCTTATTTTCAGATGAATATACACTAATAAAAACATGCTTATGAATACTATATTCTGCCAATAAATCCTTTAAATGCTCCAATATGTTAACCAGCTAGTCATTAACTTGCTGGGCAGATAGTTTATAGTGGATTTTTAGACCTTTTGTATTAAGATGAGAGCTATAAGAGTGAACCCAAAACAGTAAAGTCGTGAGATGAAATAAAGATGCTAAAAGGTAATAATTTGCTGTGGCGTTATTGCTATGAGGGACCCTTTTTACAAACAAGTAGTCATGTGGTTAATTTTTAAGATAAAATATTGATTATGTTAACAACAATATGATATAGAAGGAGATTGCAACATAATATTAGTACGAGCGTATCCACTAATGGACTCGGAATAAACATATGGGCATTTAGGTGTTAATAGGACAGTCTGTACCTGTGTTGAAAACGTGTGAAAGCAAAGTGCAGCAGGAGCAAATATACACTGACATTAATTTACAAGTTTCCAGAGCTGTTTAATAATACTTTCTACCAAGCCACTTTGTCATACTCTGAAAAGTTTGCTCGGATTGACTACCTGCATGTCACCATCCATCCAATGTCATGCTGGAAAACTGTGGGACATTTTATGAAAATGTTATCAAGAAGAGATTTGCAAAACTTTGTTCCCTAAGACAAATCTTTCTCCCAGCAAGCTAACACACAGGAGGTGATCAAACTGAGACAAGTGCAAATATTTTTCTCGAATCACTGTAAAAGTTAACTATTTTCCTCAAGATTTCATCTTTTCCTGTGTATATTTGTTTGTCTCTTTGTGTATTTATGTTTACACAAGTTTCAAAATGTTGGTGCAAGCTGTCGTATCGACATCTGCTGCACATCAAAACTGTTGGCTGAGCTATTCAAAAGGGAAATCAATATTAACATGTAGTCTGGCTTCCCCCTCCCGTGAAACAACAGGCTCATCATCACTCTGACAGGCCTCGGCTCCTCCCTGCGCCGAATGTCTCCCGACATAAAGACAACCTTTTCACCAGGACTGTCTGAATCGGGTCAGAACAAGGGGACGATGATCACAGCCACGATCCAACCCTCTCAGACAAAACTATCTCCCTCTGGTGAATGCCAACACAAGTTTGCTGACATCCAGACTCTTCTTTTTCCTCTCTGTCTCTCGCCGCTCTTTCTTATTCATTTGCATAATCCCTGTGACACTCCGATTAATAACTCCAGTGTGATTTGCATATCTATGCCTGAAATTGAGGACAGACATTCACACAGTAAATACAGTCCAGCGAGAAACAAACTGTCGAATGTGGTATTGGTGGGACAAGGGATCTCCGGGGAGAGGGAGATGAACATGGAATATTCTCACACACGAGCGACCACGTACACACACATACACACACACACACACACACACTCACAGGGCACTCTCTAACTCTCCATCTCCAATCCTGTTCTTAAGCCCTTGGCCCCAGCCAAACACAGAAGGGCTGGGAAAATGGAGACCTTACTACTCCAGCTGTTCCTGCTACAAACAGTAGTTTAAGAAGATACAACCCCCCCCCCCCC
>JAJHUR010087051.1:0-17266 GCA_027495735.1 Lutjanus campechanus | reverse complement strand
TTTTTTTTTTTTTTTTGCCAGTTTGACTCTCCAAATTTCCCTGTGCTTTAACAGCCCAGGTTTAAACTCATTACATAACCAATGGATGGGCTAATTAACCTCTCTCTTTCATTTGAAGGAATTATTCATTTAAGCTTTATTTCGTAATTATAAATTATCAAAAGGCCGGATTAAGGTTGTTAACGGGCCTGATTTGGCCCACGGGCTGCCAGTTGAATGGGCCTGCTTCACAGCACCTAAAATGTTGACGCTGGCCAACAAATTATTGTAAAATCTGAGACCTCCTGCTAGGATTTGAATCTGGCACTTAGGTGATCAGTTATAGATATGTTAGCAATGTAGACCTTGCCACATTTCCATGTGACTTGAGGATGGCAACCGAACGGACCGAGTTGGTCGAGACTGTTGCAGTCCGAGTCAGTTGGTGTTGACAGTTGGCAGATAAAACCATATACAGTAGTGCGTGAGATATAAAGATTCCATTCTTAAGTTTTCAGGTCAAGTCTCTGCCAGTTATTCTTGTCAACCTTTCCAACTTCACATTTAGGCCATACTGGTCTAAAAACCAGAGAAGAAGATAGTCAAGCAAAATCGTTTGTGGCGTGAGAGTGCATTGGGCAACTGAAATGGGAGGAAAAACTGAACTGAACTGTGACAAGAGAATGAATGTCTCTACAACAATAGATTGAGGACCACAGAATTGAGGCTTAAAGTGACTGAATGCACCTGTAATATTAAGCTACATCATCAAGTTTAAATAGCTTTAGCTAATCTTACAGAACAGCAGCAGCTATAGCTGCAAGCATTTCCATAATTACATCAACAACGGGTTATCTTAGCATTAGCTGACAGAAAGTAGCAGCTGAGAGACCGAACTTGACTATAGAGTGCTGAATGGCTGTAGCTAACGTTGCTCAGCCTTCAGGAGGACTGCCAGAAGTTTTGTGAGGTAAACTAATTCAATAATTTCGGAAAAAAAAAAAAAAACTTTCCTGTTAGACTGGATATACTCATCTTTAGTAATAAAAATGATACGTACTTTATTGTTAATTTTGAGGTCTTCAACAACCAACTGAACTTTAAGGTGTGTCAGTAAACCATGACATCACTGCTGGTTGTGGTCAGAGGTGCCAGTGAGGCGGCCTGCATTCATTGCAACGTGCCGTCTTTTTTTCCAGGCCCGTTCAGGGTACACAGAAATGTAAAAAAAAAAGAATAAAAATCTGAATACAGCAAGTGCACCTCAGGTCATGTGGCAAGAATTAACCAATCGGCTCCACAGGACTTGGTTCACCCTTTCCATCCAACATCCAGTTGAAAGCTCAGCCAATGGAAGAACGGCCAACTATAATCATCCAGGGCTGCCCGGGGCTGTGCGACCTGTCAAGTTCTTATCTGTTTTGCCACCAAAAGAAGAAACAACTTCTGGACTTCTGGTGATAAGGGTTACTAGTTGTAACAGTCAACTGCTGTTAGCTAGCGCATAAGTATGGTCACCACTGTATACCAGGATATCCCTGAATGAGTTAACCAGCCACTATTCTGTTTTCTGGGGAGCTGATTGCGTAGTAATGGTGAGCGCAATAGCACATGCTCTCAGGCACCTTGGATACAAAGAGGGAAGTGGCACAGTTGGAGTTTCCCCACATATTTTTAGATGCACGTTTCTATATTTTCAGCCTGGTCTTAAGTTTCTCCACTGTCACACATTGTCTTAATGTGTATCAACCCCAGTGTTGCATTTCTTAAAACATCTTACTCTATTGCAATGAAACTTCTGTAAAAAATGGAAATAATGTATATTTTAAAAATGAACAAAAATTCCCAAAACTGTTTCTTCGAGTTCCACAGTGGAAATGAGCCTTCTGACTTTATTGTGTTTTTCTCCTCAGTGATTTCTAAAGTATGTAATAACTTCTTTGCTGTATTTTATATGTTTTTTTTTTTATCAAATAAATTCAATCAGTGTATTAAGTTGCAGATTATCACTTGCAGTGATGTGCCTCTGACATGATTGGTATCTGGCTGTCTTGCCAATATGCCAAAAAGTATCTGTGTGATTTTCCAGTTTGATATGGTTGTTTCTTGCGGGCACTCCTTAGATAAAAACAGCTACCAGCTATCTGCTATCGCACTCAGACAGAAATTAACTTGAATGTCACTGTGAATTGAGATGAGTGCGAAGGGGAAACATACAAAGAAGGGAAATAAGTTATAACTATATTCATTCTTCCTGCAGCATTATATGATAATAGGTGGCATGAAACAGGGGAATGGACAAACACACCACATGAGAAAAGAGAGTGATAGTTTGTCCCTTGTTCTTTTATCACCTCTGTCCATGATGACATGAAGCCCAGACAGCCTTAAGCCCTTTGTGGGAGAGACCAACTACAAGTTGATCCATCCCTGCGGGACCAGACCACCATGAGCGGTTAGCCTCTGACTCTCCACTGAGGCCTGATCCCTACGGCTTCACAGTACGGCTTCACTAACCCTGTCTCACTGGTGCTAGCTAACCACATGACTTTGCCTCTTGTGCTTCTTCAAGTGGTGACATCATTAGAGCCATCTACAGATGCCTGGGAGAATGACTTTACAGCCACCATAGTGTTTGTTATTGCTTTTGAAATGCATTCTCCATTAGTGTGATGCAAAGAAACATCCCAGTACCCTTCACAATTCCCCCTATAGTAAGTCTGTTTATTTCCCACTGTCATGACATCTCGTAAATAAAACATATCACACTTAGAGAAGGTTGAAGCGCAACCACATATTATCACGCTACATGGCTTGGCAGTCAGCATTGGTCGTGGCAGGGTATGACTTGCTCTTGACTGTTGTTCTTCTTGTTCGACTGGACCCTTCTCTAAATCATTTTAAAGGTCCACCAAAATAGCCACTCAAGGTCAGTTGTGCCTAATATTACATTGTAATCGCAGCAATTGCAAATTGCAGCTTTATATTTTTGCTGTGGCAACAGCTGCGCATGGAGATGCAGCAGCTGGAGGCTCCCTCAAACCTTGCTACTTTTTGGTTTTGAACTGTTATTTTTTTAGCTTTATTGCTGAAACACCTATCACCAATGAAATAAATACTCCCATTGGCAATGAAGATTGAAGCATGAGTTTTGGATGAAAGACCTGTGGATCTCAAGGGGAGCAACAATGCAGTCGGCAATTTTTGAACATGCCGTCAGATCAGCAGGATGCACCACCGCAGACACCCCTGGAGGAGTGGAGGAGAGCAGGCATAAGAGCCATGCTACAGCTGGTACTTGGCTAATGTCTGATCAGGAAAATGAAGCAGACAAAATGGGCCAAGTAATGGGAAATCAGAGACTGTGGTGCCACATCTTACAGACACCCCCAACATCGCGGATGTTGTGTTGCACTTGACGAGCTAAAATAATGCAAGACACAAGACGTAGGCAGGACGAGGGGAGAAAGACTCTGTTTTTACATGGATGATGCTTCATGCTCAAACACAGATAAAGTTGCTGAGCAACGTTCCCCAGATGTAGAACCTTTAATGTGAAGATGTGTATATGTACTTAAATAGCTGTATATGTTGTTTTATTTCATTTTGTTTTAGATTTTATCCTGTTCCATTCTGAATTTAATTATCTGTTGTCTTTTGTGTATAGCATGAAGGATCTACAGTTCAAATTTTATCATTGTACAACCTTGCGTTGACATTTTTGCCTTGATTTGGCAGTAAGTAGTGTAGAGACATAGAGAAAAAAAATAACATGGGGGAGAGGAATAGACATGATGTGCAGTACAAATGTCCCTCACTGGAACTTAACCAGATGTTGAAGTTACATGGTATGCACTGTAAACATCCTGCAAATCTTAGTTTGTTTTATAAAAGAGTTAGTTCTGACCAAGTTATTTGATTGGACAAGAGGCGTTCTATGCGTGGTAATGTAGAGTATAACGGTACTGGGATTTTTAACCACATGCATCCCTCCCCTTTACAGGCATTCTAATAACAGCTGCATTCACATTACAATGACTAACATGTAGAGACGAGGGGAAAAGAAGTCGTGGAGTAATGTTTCAGGGCTTATTACTGTGGGATTAATATGATGGTGGACAAGAACAATTTTTCTTTTAGGCCCAACTGATATTATTTACCTCGTCCAACAGTATGTCTTTTTGTTTGAAGTTTCACCCACGCAAATGCAATGGAAAAAAAAAACTGTTCATTCATTGTGGGGATAAATATAATTTACTGTCTGCCATCCTCTTTCCATACGTTGTAGACTATGTTATAAACAACAGATGTGCTTGAAATACAACATGGACTAAGAGACATAGCCTTAAAAATAAAAGGTCCCTCACTTGACCTGAATCATAGGGTTGTATTTTTAAAGAACCAGACAAAACATTCAGGTTGGTTTACTATTTATCACGTCCATTCATTGTCTAGCAATAATTCCAAGAACCCTGTACCGGGAGAGTAATAAAACTGATGTTAATGTGACATTTGCTCCTGTAGAAGACATGGATTATTTACAGAAACATTAAATATTGTGGATAAACTGAGACATTTGTGAAGCCGAGCATCCCCTCAAGGCGCATGATTATGGCAGTTTATTTGTTTGGCTTTGCTAATGATGTAAAGCCAGTAATGTCTCTGGCAAAGCCCGGGACATTAGAGAATAGTTCAAATCAAAATAATGTATTCCAATGTCAACTTCATAAAGCATGGCCAGAGGAGCACATTCATCCATTGATTTGTTTTAACTGAATGAGTTTTTATTGCAACATAGTTATGTACTGAATGTAGATATGTGTTTGTAAGTGTATGTGTGTATGTGTAATTCTGTGTATACACCGAAACAGAAATCTCCTCTTTGTCTTTTTATATTTCTCAACAAATAGCTAGTGCCCATCTCTCATTCTGCTTTTAGTGCAGGGAGTACTGCAGGACAGACTGGAGACAGTATGTCCACAAAAAGTAGATGAATATATGTCCTATACTGTATCAAGGTTTCAAGGTAAAATATTTACCATTATACAACACAGGGTTTCACAGGGAACACATACAAACAACATATGTACAAATGAAATGAAATTCACAACAGAATCCTATTAAATATAAAGTAAAATAAAATTGGATGCCATTATTTGTATACATACATGTATGGATACACCCAGGAAATATGCAATTACAGTTTCTCTAGTGAAGTTTAAACCTTGATTCTGGACTTTTTTAAAAAGCAGTTTCTTTGGCAAGTTAAAGGCAACTGAATAAAGTGAAACACAACAGGGTCATATAATCTTATTTATCATCATTTATCATTATCTGTCTTTTACCTCTCTTTTGGTTTCCATCAACTCCTGAGAAAAATATCTAGCTCTAGTCGTTCGCTTTTTCTGTCCGTTTAGCGGTGGGACACAATGTTCTGTGGGTTTTTTATTGTTTATTTGCTGAAAACAGTTTCCTGTTTCATCTGGATGTATAGGCATGAACGACGAACTCAGTGACCGGTAGGGTTGCGCCAATGGATGATGCCATTGTCCATGGTGGGATGCACTGGACACTAAGGTTGGGCGTCTACAGTGACAGTTGCCAATGAACAAGGTTTCAATGTGAATATCGTCATAGGCAAATTTGGTAGACGTTGCCCTACAATCTTCTAAATTCATTATTTTCATGGTAAGCTGCGTGGAATAGTCATAACCTTTAAGTGGTGTGGCTTACGTGAGGAGCTCATATCACGTCCTCCAACTTAAAAGACAAAATATGGCAGTGACAACCAAACCAATCTGGTGCCCCTATTATTATTACATTATATTATTACATTACAAAAGTTGTGTTGTGAATGTCATGCAAATAGTTAACCAGATTTGACTGACAGCGTGTAGCCCAAACAGAGGCTTGGAATCACCCAATTGCCGCAGGTCTGATGTTATATTAGTGTAATTTAGCAAACCTCAAATCACAGTTAGAATAATGAAAAATGATCTCTAACAAGTGCTTGACTACACTGAATGTCAAAACCCCTCGCTCATAACAACAGATAGACACTTTTGTAAGTCTTTTATCACAGGTTTATCAGTTATTCATTGTGTGTTTAGCTGAGCTTCTTGAACTCGGTGCCCTGTCAATCTCAATCATGCTGCTTGGGGAAGAGGAGGGAGCAATTTCTTGGAATGCAGCCTAACTTTTCAGCAGTGAAAAACAGCAAGCCATAAAAAAAGCAAAATCAGGTGGAAGATCAATCTGGCGACCCTGTTTGCAAAAACATTTAAGTCACAAAAATGACTGACATGACAGCTCTCTGATCTGCCACTGCAATGGCAGGGGGTTGCTTAGGTTTGAGCCCAAAAGTCAGCGGGAAGACTGAAAGAACAATGTTCAGAAGAACAGTCGGTAGAAAATGTTTGATAAACAGTTGTCTCCTGTGTCCAAGTCGCACACTTTTTTTTTTGACTCAGACATCCACACCGACCTCCTTTAACCTTCTTCATTCCGCTCCTGCTTACCATAGACCCGTGGGACAGGGGAAATTCAGGGCTAGATAGCAGGGCAACAGTATATGTCACATAGAAGTTGTTTACATCATCCGAAAGCTAGGAACCAAAAAATTAATCTGAGAGGCAGCCCACCAGTGTGTCTTGGTAATCATAAATCTGTAATAAACATTGTGTGACATTTTGAGCACCTATTAACATTTTGAAAGAGAGCGTATAATGGCTTAAAACTTTATGATGGAAGTATATAACGGCCATTCCCATGACACTCTTGTCATGTTACTTGTATCTTTCTTGTTTTATTGCAGCAGTCTTTGGTTTGATTCCATTTATTACACAGATTCAGTGCAAAATTGAACCATTTTACACTAAGGGTGTTTTCACATTAGGTATGACTGCTTTGTACACTTGTATCATCATTTACAGTACACACCATTTGTTTATGTTGTTGCTATAGTGTGGAAAAGCCTGCCAATCACAAGATGCCAATAGCTGTCCAATTAATTGCTTTGGTACAGTTAACTACAAATGAATCATACTCCAGACCACCTTTTTATGTGGACCCAGGCAGGAATCAGTGATCAGTGATCAGTACACAGATTTCACAATACTCAAATGAACTGGACTTTGGAGTGTGTGTGTCAAGTGTGCTCGGATCTGGGCCTGGGTCACTGATGTGAAAGCCCCTTAAGACGCCACGACCTTGAGGAATACCATTGATAAACTGATGCTGTGATTTGGTTTCAAAACTTTCTAACATTTAGATATTTCTGTAAGACCTGCATTTTTGGGTAATTGGATGATGAGCACTTCTGTTCTGGAGATTTATCAGAAACCATTGTCTACATACCTTGAAGAGCCATCTATCCTCTCCAGGTCTCTAGTTTGTGCTTGTGAAATTTCATGAGGCTGTGATTATCGTAGAGGTCACAATAGGTCATTTAAGAAGGCAGCTTTTAAAAAAATGCAGTTCCAATACTCTCTAGAGACCTAAGTATACAGGAATGTTGAAATAGAATAGGTGAAAATAACATTCATACTGCATATAAAAAACTGCATGCAACAAGCAAGAATGGTACTGTTGACACCAACAATTGTGCTGTGGGATTTAAAATGACACCAAGGGCCCTATCTTACACTGATCTAAAGTGCAAGTGGAAAGCGCAAGGCGCAATGGATTTAATTTATTCAAGGTGTGTCCAGATCCACCTTTGCCGACTTGCGCTAGGGGTGCAGGGGTATCCTGTCCTCACCTGAGCTGGATAGAGGTGCAGCTTCAACCTGTGCACAAAATTACGCACAGGTTATCCACCTAGCATCAGGCTCCGACAGAAGACAACATACCTTTTTCTCCCTGGGTCGAGCCGGTCTCATGGTCAGATATGATGTCTTGTTCATTTTGTGTATTATTGATCATAATTGTTCAATCCTTGTTTTTCTGATTCCAATAAACACGCAGACACAAACTCTACAGGTGCTCCAGCTGTCATCCTGACTGATCTGTTAAAAATGATCTGGCAGCTGTGGCTTTGTAATCATAATAATAATTCCTGATTCTTTATTAGTGAGAATAATTTTACACACACATGCTGTTTTAACATTAATTAAGGTGTTTTGTGACTGTGGAGACGTGTGTGTTTGCCTCAGCCAAACGTTCCGGGTGCTATCTTGTGCAGACAGATGGATTGTGCCACAGACTTTGTGCTTCAACCAGGTTTTAGCCGGTCAAAGTTGGAAGCGGTTTTTGCTCCAATGCGCCGAGCACAAGATAGGAAATGCGTCTGGCCATGCCTTTGTTTTCCTTAATTTTTAGATCTCGCAGTCATGGCTACACAGATCAGGTGCAAATGCATTTGCTATCCTTTCAGATGTAGCAAAAATGACAACTGCGCTGGTGTAACATAGTAAAGCCACCTGCGCCACCAGCATAATGGTTTTGCGCTGGGTGTGAGATAGGGCCCCAAATGTCCTTCCAATGAGTGCAGACAAGATACAAACCTGACTGGCCTTCAGGAATTTGCCACATTGCTTGTGCTTCACCTTGCATCCTTAGTCCCCTCCACTCTGGTGCTTGTGCACGGGTCGCTGAGGTTGAACTCAAAGTCATGATGAATGATTGTCCTTGCAACTTTGTGAACAATTACAAACTGCAACTGGCTTTATGGTCCTCTCTATCAGCGCTCATCTGACATGACATCATTCATGACTCGCCTAATGGCTTGTTCACCTCTTCATTTGGGAGATTCATGAGTCACCGGGGCAACGCATTCCTTCAGATTCACTCAAAAGACATACGAATGAATCAAAATGTAGGGATTGTTCAGTTGTAACAAATCACTATGTGGAACGCATTCACTCACGCAGGCAGACAGACAATAAGGCCGATGTAGTTGTTTGCAATGGTGAAGTTGGACAATAATTGAGAAAACAGCCTGTTTTCAGAAACACAATTCTCTATAATACCGGGCAAATAAATGCATTAACACCATTACAAATTGATTAAACAACATC
Organism: Lutjanus campechanus; assembly: GCA_027495735.1. Classification (NCBI taxonomy): domain Eukaryota; kingdom Metazoa; phylum Chordata; class Actinopteri; order Lutjaniformes; family Lutjanidae; genus Lutjanus; species Lutjanus campechanus. Next base: position 8,270 of record JAJHUR010087051.1, on the reverse strand, counting down.
TATGATGTCAAACATAAAAGGGATGTATGAAAAGCTGTGACTATCCTATAATTTGGTCAACAAAAGCATCCAGCAGCACACAGGTCTTTGCCTCTTTTTCATGGTACTTCAGGTGTGGGTCGATTCATTTCACAGCTGTCATTCTGTCCTTTTCCCTCCTCTCAGTGAGAAGCCTCCGGGGTGAGCTGCAACCTTGAGCCACTTTGGTGAGTTGTAGACTTTGTCTGTCACCTTCAAACTCCACCTCCCAGTGCAGATATATATGAGGGTATGGCTGCCCTTAGCCCTCCTTACTGCATGGAGGCCCAAGGGAGAGAATAACAAGCTGGGGAGTTGTTAGTAGGTAGGCTGATGTATTTCTAAGTGGTCTGTGAGGGTGTGCAGGTCACTCTGCTGGCACGACTGTTATTGATCACTATCATTGTGTTGCTTCTGTACAGGGCTCACACACCCACACGAGTTGGCACCCCATTATATATGAGCGTGTTATACTTGTGGTGGAATCGACACTCTCCTCTCTAACTTTAACATTCACTTTGATCGTTGCCACTCTACACTGTGGTCTCATGCAGCTAGAAAGTTTTGGGCAATTGTGTATCATGCACTGCAGTGGCATCGCCTCTGATAAAGTCACTGTGATAAAGGTTCAGTATGTTTGAAACAAACTAGTTTGTACATCCTGTCCAAAGGCAAAAATGTATGACTGTACTGAATTTCTAAACATGTGAGGAAAGCCCACCATCTTATCTAAGTTTGGCAGTTTTAAAATTTCTTCCCGAGACTATAGGTGGATTTCCATCCACCTGTTTTTGTAGGCATTTTAAAGACCTGTTTGGAAAAAGACTTAACTAGAGGAATGCGCTCAATAGAGTGCAGATCTCCATCAGGCAACAGACGAAGCACCTACTGCAATGCCACCACGGCTGCCAGATGAAACCAGTGGGGATTTGCAAGTTTCCCAAAAATAACATGACCCCCCATGACCTGTTGTCCTGAGCTGAAACAAGATTTCAAAGTACAGATGTTGTCGACCACTTGCGGCCCATAGCTGCCAGTTGAGAAGTGCAAGAAGTCAGATGTCAATGGTCGTATAAAACAGAGCCATCAAAAAATAAAATACTGCCTCATAGTTGTATGTCTCTGCCAACCAGTCAAGTTGCAGTTCATATTCATGTCTGTCAGACTCATATAATGTGTGTAGTAAAGACATTAAAGAGGAATTTAATGGTAAAGTTATAACTGCATTGCCCTGTAAGTAAACAATTTAACAAAAGGTATTAAGTGTGCTTTTGGAAAATAAAAAGGAAATAATCACAATACATGTCTGATTCCAGTATATAATTATCAGCAAGAAACATCCTGTCTTCACTTAGAGACTATTTTTTCACTTGGGTACAGAAGGGAGCTGAACATTATGCCACAGTGAAGCTGACCATTTGGCTATAAAATGTCATCACCTAATTATGTGAAAATCTAAAATCATCTTATCCTTGAGTCCAAGTGGATGCTTGTTTGAAAAACTGGGACAGACATGAGGTCACAGTGACCTTGACCTTGGACCTTTGACCACCACCATCCTTGAGTCCAAGTAGACATCTGTGCAATGTTTGGTGAAATTCCTTCAAGGCATTCTTGAGATATTGCGTTCACAAGAATGGGATGAACTGATAATGTGATGCCTTTGGCCACAGCTGTCACCAGTGTGGAGCCATAAATAAAGTTGTTTCAATCACAGAGGTCCTTCAGCATACAATCATGAAAGTGCACGAAAAAGAAAGAAAGAAAAAAAAAAAAGTCAGATTCCATCCAGTTGAATGCAAGATTAGCTGTGGACGAGCTGCAGGTCCAGTTGATCATGCACACATGAACACATGCGATCACATGATAATAGTAAGTGTTTTTACGCTTGACTGAGGTGGCAAAATGGGACTATTGATAGAAGCAATGTCACAAAATGCAATGGAAGCAGACTTTTAAGTCATGACATACATTAATCATCTAACTGAAATATACACGGAAGCTTCTGCACCACTGATCAGATGAAAAATCACAGCAGATGAAAACGTATCATCCGTGGGGAATAGAGGAGACTGTGACGTTCTTCACATCAATATATAAGACAAATAGAAATGGCATATTTCTACTGTCTGAATGGTTCTCATTTAATAGACTTTTGTCACAGCAGCCATGTTGACATGTAACACCAGAGAAAACACAGGTGTTACCAATGATGCTCATGAAGGTCTTGCTCCATTTAGTGTAGAAGAAGAGTCTGAATTGGTATCATCGGTAACACCTGTGTTTACTTTACTATTTCATGTCAGAATGGCTGCTGTGAAAAAGGTCTGTGACATCATGTTGCTGCTTCATCTTCATCTTCTGCAGTGTTTTAATGTCACCCGACTGGAAAATCAGCGCTTCCATCTGTTTGTCTTGACAACTCCTCATAATCCTATAACAGAAGTGGAAATGCTCATTTATTTGCATGGTGGGGAATCAGGTGAATTGAAACTCCAGGCTAGCAGCAGGGAGAGGAAGAGAAATGAGTTGGGAAGCATGGGATGTATATTTCCTCATTTATCAGAATCTGATCATTTATATCAAATACGATACATCTTTTATATCATGTATAGTAGATTACCAGCTTTGTGTTTAGCCCAGTTGATTAAATAAGTGGAAGCGGGTGGTACTTCGGAGTCCTTCAACATTCAGCAGCATTGTTTGAAGCACACTCACTCCTTCAGCTGGCTGGCAAGTGAAATAAACTGAAATATTTAAAAAACTATCCCTTACTATTATGCATTTAACTTTTCTCCAAATATTGTTTGAAATATTGATTTATTAAAATTAAAACAAGTCGCACAACTCTTCTCCAGCGCACCATGCACCATCAATAAAGCATGGTGTGCTGGAGAACAGTTGTGTGACATGTTTTAATTTTAATGGACTTGCATTGTAGCTCACATGGAGCTGCACCTCGCTGTGTGTGCACTCTCAAAGTAAGAAATTGAAATATTTATTTCCTCTGCAGCTGACACTAAAGGTTGAAAGGAAAACTTTGAATAGGGGGCAAATGAGCTCTTTTGCCCGTATAACTGTTGCTCATGATAAATAAAATCAAGCTGGAAGGGAAAATAAGGATATTTAACAAAAAAAAGTAAATAAAAGTAAACAGTATTGGAGTGATTCTTCTCTACAAGGCGACACAACTAAGAAAAAAAAAGGTAGGCAATTCAGTCCAAATCCTGTATTTTATGTCTTTATTTCACTTTACCAATCATGCAAACCAGAAAACTATATTTAATGTTTACCAAGTGAAACCCTGTATGCTAAAAGCCAGACAGGAACAGCACAAACACTTTTTTTTTTCTCTTCTCGATAACTGAAGCGACTTCTGTAGAAAATGGGAGTAACCTCAAGTAATTGCTGAAGATGAAATTTTAATGATCACTACCAAGAAAATGGGCCATCGCAGTATCAAACAGTCACAGCGGACCCCACAAGACAGAAAAAAAACAAAAACATGTACACAGCTCATAGAGTCATTTACACATCCTTCACGCCCACACACACTTCTTGGAGCACACACAAACGCCCACTGACTCACACCTCCGTACGCACACAGATCAATATTCATGACAGCCCTCAGCTAAAGTGTTCACTTGTGCGCGCTCGTATTAACATGTATGAACTTAAACACCCTTTAACCATATCGTATTCTGTAGTCTAATCCGACCGTTCTGGTGCATCAGGAGGCTTGCAGATGGAATCACCGCTGGCTATAACAACATGTCATCCCCAAAGACTGTGAACTCCTGACTTCACCTAAACACCTCGACTGGCATTTCTTCCCCCAGTCGTCACTTTCTTCTAGTCGATGCAATCTGGATGTCACTGCCACCTGATTGTTTGTGTGAAAATCTACCTTTGCATTGCGCACACATTCACATGAATTCACGTTCACACACTTGTTTTTACCCAAGCAGTGAAATATTTGCATTGTAGGCTGTTGTTAAGGAGAGCACAGAACAGCAGTGATCGTCATTGGTTCCATGAATGGCCACAGGTGAGTATTTGTGTCAAAATTCCCAGAAAAAAAAAATACTGTATACAATTACTGCTAATGCAAAAGAACATATTCAACTGCTGCAGCTTCACATTAAAAGCATTTAACTGGTGATACAAAAGTTGACTTTTGTTTTGAAGTAGTCACAGGAAATGCAATGTGTTTGTCAGTGTCAGAGTTTTACTGTTATTGTTCATCTAAAATGTCATCTTACAAGACAAGACAGTAATTGTCAGCATTTATTGATCACTTTGAAATATTGGATCTGATCGGTGTGAAATATTGCAGGGAGTAGACATGCACACATGCTGTGTGCAGCAAACAATCTGATCACGAAAAAAACTTCTTTATTTAAGTGACAAGTTTGTTTTGATGCTCCCAGAATTCTGGAACGTGTAGTAAATACCGCATTTGCTTTTACCACCTGTAACTATGGGTGTCACAATAACAGTCCAGCTACTATTAATAATTAATATTTGCTGTCAATCGGGACTACATTCGACAATTACCATCACTCCTCAGTGCCTCCTTAGTGAAACTAAGTAAAAAAAAATAAATACATAAAAAATTGCTAATTAATCCTAAATAAAGTTTTTTAAATTATTTGAAAGTCCAGCTCCAACAGTGTCTGCTTAGAAAAAGTCCCTTGGTCCCTTGGCCCTTGAAAAAAAAAAAAAAAAACGAGCCCTGTAGTAAGAACAGAAGAGTTCAGTGAAGAAAGGATTGTGGTTTGGTTGGCTTTATTTTAGCTGTTTCTGATTAAAATATGCCCAGAGCAGCCTTGATACCAGACCTCAGGGCTTTCTTGTTTTGTTCCTCTGTCCCACACTCATAGATGGCTACAGCTCTGCTCAACTGGGGCAAATTATGGTAGCCATATTTATATAAAATAGCAGAGCAAGCACAGGTGTTACCAGTGATATTAATGAAGGTCCTGTTCCATTTAGTGTAACAGTGCCTTTCCAGGGAGCCACCATGCACAATAGCAGCACCATAACTCTGACTTGAATGGAACAGCACACTTGTGTTTGCCCTCCTATCACTTGTCAAAATGGCTGCTGTGAGGGACTGTAGCACAGGGACCATACTGTACAGCTGTGTCATGCTGCTGGAACATATAAATGTACTCATCCGTGTTATCAGTAAAGTCTTACATTGTATTGTCCTCTACATATTTCCTTAGCCATATGTATAAATACAGTATATTGTTGACGACTAACAACTGAGGTCAAAAGCCTCAACATTTATCCAAAAAAACTGATTCTGGTTCTTGTTCTTCCAGAGCAGCGCCATCTGAAGGTATGAATGGTCTTTCTTCATAAATTCATCAGTGTGGCTGTGCAGGTAGACTCTTGCCTAACATGGCCTAAATAAGTAGTTACACAGTTTGTGTTTCCGTGGTGGCTGATTGCGTTGTGCCCGTGGGATATGCTGTACGCTTTAACACAGAGTGATTTTACATGCAGGAACAGATGGCTATTGGAGGACTTGTGCATGACAACTAGTCACTCTCTCCGCTGTATCTTGTTCCACTCATGCCTCAGTGATCATGGGCGCCTGCAGTAGCTTATGAGCTAATCATCAGAGCAAAACACTGGACAGTGATCTAATTTAAGCCGTTGTTGGGCAACAAAAGCCTGGAGGAAACAAAGAGAGTGACTGCGAGCGGAATTCATGGATTGTGCACATCTTGGCTGAAGATAATGACAACATCTGCTCACTTTCTCACTATCACGGCATACATGTGCCATCACTGAATACCAAAGAATTACTACTTGAAGATGTTAAGGATAATATCACACATTATGGCACTCATACTTGTTTCAAGAGGCTGTTGTTGAGTGGCAAACAACAGATACTGTGAAAATCGACATGAGCGTTTGAGTAGATTTCTCTTGAGGGTTTCTGGTCGATTATTTACATTCATTCCCCCTCTCACTCAGTTGGTCAGTATCTTTAAAAGGCAGAGAAAAGAACCAATAGAGGTCGGCGGAACAGACACAAAACTAATAAGCCCTCGGAGGCCATTGTATAAGCTATGCACTTGCCCCCTAAGCACAAGGAGACATTCATCTCAGCCCCTCCCTTCCCTGTGATCTCTTAATGACAATGAAACAGGCCTGCAAGAATTCAAGCAATTTTCTAAATTGATTTTTCTCCTCGGACGATTTACTTTGCCGTTAGAGTGTCATTCATAACTTTTCAGGGGATTAAACACAAGCCTCTCTGTGGGAGTCTGTGTACGTCTGTAGCACTGTGGACTGCATACTTGGTCTTGTCAGTAACATGAGAGCTTATATCAAGTATTTTAGGGCTAGGGGTATGGCTTATGAATAATATCGACATATTTTTAGGCTGTTCCACAATGTACAATATATATCTCGATATACACATTTTCTCTAAAATAACATTCTCTCATATACTCTGCATTGCTGTTAATTAAACCACCCAACAGTATATAAACTAGTTAAAATTAATACAACCTTAAACATCTACAACAGTAAAATGCAGCATAGGACTACACATTAATACAGCTGTAATACTAATCCAAAAACATACAAACACTGATAGGGACCATTTTAATATACAATGACAAAATCTGCCATAGGACTTACTTTTTTTTTTCCGCTTTTACTTGAGGACCTGAATACTTTGCCCCCCTCTGCTTAGACTGCACCCATGTGTTACCAGCTGAGCCTTCCCCTTTAAGGAAGCTGGGCTTGAGGCTAACTTGTGTGTTTGACGGAGGTCTACAGGGATTTGTTGTGAAAGCATATGTAATATAATATAAATCTAAAGAGGGCATTACCGCTCAGTCTTGCCTCCAATTTTCGTGGCATTGCCGCGAAAAATTCCCCTATGGCCCAAAAAGCATTTTCTCCACAAGCCACCATTATAAAAGAGACATCTGTAAAACTGTTGACAGGACACGGGGAACAACACACGAGGTGAAATATGGCTCTTTCTATTATGAATCTTTGATCCATGGAAGCTTTACACTTGTGAGACTTTTCTACAGCTGAGAAAAGCGAGTGAAAAACCTGTGACATCATCACAATGTAAAGGGTCAAGTGGGAACTTGCGGGGTGTATCACCAGGAAGTAAACCTGGTAGCTAGAAAACCTTTTTGGCATCTGCACCAGGTGACCAGTTCTCACTGGAATGAATGAGCAGCATCTTTGCGTCATGTATCTAATTCCGTATAATACATCTGTGTACTGTATGAAAGTGAGCTAGCTAGTTACTGGTCACAAGTCAGACTAAAGACTCAATTAAAACAGCCCAAAACTAGAGGTTACGTTTCGTAACACAACCAGCTGAACAATTGCATATTCTCTTCCAATTTTTTGCCCCACCACAATGAAAAAAATCAGAATGACTCATAGCTGATAACTAGCTAACTAGCTTTCACAGTCTGGACCAGCTCTCCTGTGAAGAGTGCAAGACGCTGCCATGGTAACGTTAAATCAACAGGGACTTTTCATCTATTTTCTGTGGCAGCAAACACAAAACACAGTAACTATTACAGTGCAGCATGAGCTTTACTTTAAGGCTGACTAAAGTAACATAACTGTTTGATTCCAGTCCGGCTGTGCCACATCTGCCGCTATACTACACAATGCTTGTGACTGCACCAGCAGCGCCACAGCGCGTCCCGGAAGCAACGCTTCTGGAAAAGCTGCTGGTGCATGCAGCCGTGCCGAGGACTGATCAAAACCGTGCTATGCCAATTGGATTCAACAGGCAAATACTACAGCAGCAACCAAAAGAAACACTGAAAACTTGATTATGGCAATATGGTCACCTGCTATACTGCACACTAATTCATACTTGAAAATACCAAATATAATCACATATTGCCCAGTCCTGCTTTAGTGTTTCGTTTTTTCACATGTGTAGCTCAACATAGGCTTCATTTTGTGAAGTATACTCTGAAATCACGTGACACATCAGCAGAAACATGCGCCTGACTACACACCAGGACATTACAGGCATGTGAGGGTTTCCAAGTTGAGTGTGGAACATATGTGGTTAGGGGCAAACTACTTTCTCAATCCCTAACAACTATGATGCATGTGCATTGCCAGATCCTCCCCTCCCCCAAATTGCATGCTCTGTACAGTATGACATATGGTACAGTGAGCGTGTGCATGTATAATTATGTGTGTGTGCGCACTGGACACGCACACAGTGTGTGTGTGTG
>JAJHUR010087050.1:0-38983 GCA_027495735.1 Lutjanus campechanus | reverse complement strand
GTCTGTTTTATTCAGTCATCGCTGTTTACACACTGCAGCACAGTCAGCTTTGTTGAACTTAGTTTGAAAAGGCTGATAAAGTTTCCCACAAAGCCAGCTCAATGTCACCTTCAGCTCATGAAATCATGTTTGCACGGTTACATTTTGCACAATGAGCAGCGACATTCAAACATATACTGTACATGTCAAGACACTCATCCATCAACTTCTATAATGCTGTTTATTAAAGTGGCTTAAGGCTGCATGAAACGCCACAGACGTAAAGTGGTGACTGGTGAAGTATGACTGAGTATTCAGGCCTCATTCAGTGAAACAACAGAAGAAGAAGATTTATTTTTTATTTTGTATTTTGAGAATAAAGTCGGAATGTCAGCATTAGTGCCAGGCATTAAAAAAACAAAGGACGAATTTTATTTTTAGATTTTGCATTGACAATGAGGTCAAAATGTTGAAAATAAAATCAAAATGCTGTAGTTGAAATACCACGTTGCCTGGCACTAATACTGTTCTATAGTAGAGATAGGAAGTAACCAAGTACAAATATTTGACAACTTTTTACTTTTTCTCCCTACGTTTGAACACAAATATCTGTACTTTCTACTCCTTACATTTTCAAAATAGGCCTGTTACTACAGTATATGTTAAAGTAACCAGACGAGTTTAGTAACAAGACTAAAAGATGCAACAAGACAAAAACGATGCAACACAACAAATCAACGGAACATAACAAGACAAAAATAACTTACAAGATGGAAAAGGACAAAATCACATAAGGTGAAAATGACATTTAAGATGTAATAATTCATAACAAGACAAAACATTACGTAACAAAATGTAACAGTACAAAAGCAACATAAGACAAAAAATGAAAAGTAGATGTTACAAAAGAACAACATTTAAAGACATAACAAAACAAAAACAACATAAGAGACCTAACAAGATGAAAACAACACAAGACAATAACAAGATATAAGACATAACAGAAGCAACAAGACGAAAGCAACTAAAAAACGAAACAAAACATCAAAAAATGATGAAAACAGTTTAAAAAATACATAAAAAGACAAATTAACATTAAAGTTGTTGGAACTGAAGTGAGCTGAAGTGAACTGTTGGGCTGATTTTGACTGAGAGAGTCACTGAATGGAATGGGAGGGGTTGTCTCTGTCATTACAGCAGTATATAATCAAACTTGGGCTAAAACTCAGGTTTGTGTGGGTTTTATTGGTATAATAAAGAATATATTCTGTCTTAGCTGTTGTTTTGAATGTTCCTTAAAGCATGTACCTGTAAGAACCAACAGCGGCACAGTGTAAAGACCACCGTTTGAATTAATAAATTTACCTGGAGCTTTGCCTGCCTTCTCATTCTTAAGTGGTCACTGATGGATGTCATTAAAGCTTCAAGTATTTCAAAGGGTCAACTTTAACACCTTTTTTTTTAAAAAGTTGCTATAATAACCACACAATGCCCGTCTTATGTCCTGCCAAATGTTTTAAATCTGGGTCTTTGTTCACACGAAATACAAACGGGCTCTTTTCTTATCAGCTTTTCTTTGTTATGTTACAACTTTAATATTTGATAGTCTTTGAGATAGAACAAGTAAACATTTCTTCATGAGCCAAAAACACTATTAAATATCAGTTTGAAGTGGGCATCTGGTCAGCAAATATGTGTTTGACTTCATGGGAACAAAGCATATGAAAGTGCAGGTCAACATGACACCACTACACGTACCTTTTCTCACATCCAACAAAAGATACACACCAGCTGACACCCATTCCACACACACACACACTCGTGTCAAAGTGCAGAATTCAGTTCAGTTTTATACAACTGAACAACCTACACATGGAGGATGGAATCATCAGTGACTGAAAGAGAACTGAAAATCTGTACTCAAGTACAAGTACTATTACATACTGAAATATTACTCAACTACAACTGTCTTATGCCGGGTTTTGAGTAACATTAAACAGTGGTGGAATAAGTTCTCATTCAGATCTTTAAAGTATCAATATCACAATATAGAAGTAAAAGTCATGCATTTAAAATGCTATATAAGTATACGTATGGAAATGTATCAATCAAATTTACAAAAAGAAAAGTATTAAAGTGAAAGTACTCATTTTGCGGAAAAATTGAACTGTGACTGATAGGAAAGTACTTAATTAATACCAACAGTGGTAAGTCAATTCAATACATAAACAGCATTTTATTGCTGCAGCTGCTCAACATGGAGCTACTATACCCACACAAAGTATTAAGAAATGCTGCTGGAAGATCCCTGCACCTTTTGTTTTAAGATTATTAAACATATTGCTTAAAGGCATTTTGGCAGATTTTTGTGTTGGAGTTTGTATGATTCTACAAAAATTCAAGAACTTTTTATCGCAGTACACAAAACAAACAAACAGTAGACAATATTCAGTCTAATCCCAGGTGTCTTATTCGAAATTTTGACCCCATGATTACTAATAATCAGTATCGCCCTGAAAAAGATGCATCAGTTGATCCCTTGTTTTCATTGGCCCATTTGTGATTGGATAGTCTCGCTGGCGACAAAAATTCTGATGAAAGGCTTGGCTATTAAAATTCAAATTGTGCGCTACACAGAGGTGAATTGTGATTTTAGAAGTAGTGAAGTAGATGCATACTTTGGCATGGAAAATCAAACACTTGAAAAAATACTCGCAAAAGTACCCCAAGAGAAGAATGCAAGAATGAGTACATCAGTCCAAATAGTGAGTTGGAGCCACAGACTGTGTGTTAAATGGGTCGAAATCTTGTTTAATACACCCCCTCCTCCACAGACTTGAGGAAGCTCAGGCAGGCTGCAGGAACTCTGGACAACACTGCAAACCGACAATAACAAGCGAGGACGAGTCCTCCACTTTAAGTTGATCAGCTGTTTATAACTGTCACTTGTCTGTCGATGTAAAGTTCAGTCTGTTATCCTGAAAACTGAAGCCCTCTACTCTGAAAATACACAGTCTGGTGTTTGAGTTAAGTGTCTGCCTGTCTCACTGCTGCCAAACTCCATTCAAATATTGCTCAATTTAACTGTCTATAAGAATATTAATGATTTCTTACAACTCATAAACAGACACTTATTCATTCAGCAAACATTCAACATTAATCTGAACTGTAGTTAATGTGAAACAGGCAAACAAATACACTTATTCCAGGCTGGAATAGAAATTTCAAAGGAGAACACCGAGGCTGTAGCATTGTCGTCAAAGTGAGTATTTCAACTTCACATGTTTCCTTGATCTCTGATGAAATATTGTGGCGATTATATGATTGAAGATAGTAAATATATTACAGATTTCTCCTTTAATCACAGAGATATAAGTAGCTGTAATTTGTTCATTTCCACCCTTGGAAATCAGACACATTTAGAAATGACAATTAGAAGTGATTTTGACTTTTGGCTACATTGTGGTAGAAATGAATCATAAAGTGGGGAACTCATTTCGTCAGCTGGGAACAAGGCTGAGCCCGGGAATACAAGAGGGGATATTAGAGGGAATCAGGAAGTCCATATATGACAAACACCTGAATGAACTACAGTCCCCATTATGCCTACACTGGAGGAAATGAAAGGACTAGGACAAGACAGATGCCGGGGAAAACAATACTGAGCTGCTTGACCATCATGTTATTAACACAACCCTGACAAGCAAGAAAATCACTGGATGGATTAAAGTTTAAGTTTACAGCCTGAAAGAGACGGTGATCCAGCTGAGCCCAGAAATGAACTCTGTGGCCCTCTAGTGGTCTCTTGTTTTACACACATCTACTCACAACTTTGCTCTTTGAAAATGCATCAAGCTTAGTCATAATACTACAACATGAGCACATGAGTGAAATATATCTCTAAAGATAATATTCTTAAAGCAAGACAGAAAAATCCACCTTTGCAGAGCTACACAGGAGGTGTACTTGATGGCTGACAGGATCTAACACTGCCTGAGAAACTATCTGGATACTTTTATTTTCTTTATCGTTGCTCTGGAATACATGGAGGCCTGTTTACACCAGTGAAAGAAAAAAAAACCCCATGGTGAATCATAACGATGATAAAAAGAAATGATGAGATAAAAAGTCAAAATTATAAATTAATTTGACTTATCTCATAATTTTAGCTTTGTATTGCATCATTTCTATTTTTATGTGACTGTTTTGACTTTTTTTTAATCTCATAAGTTCAACTTTTTATCTCATAATTATTATTGACCATGGGGATATTTTCTTCTATCACTAAAATTACAAAGCAAACCCAATCAGAATATTTCTTTACCTATTTTTTCTTTAATTAAAATAAATGTACCAATATTTCTGCGTCATTATCGCAAAAACTACATTTGGCATTTGGATAAGTGGAAATAAGGAGATATTCTATGCAAAATTTTAAGATGTATCTCTTTTACTTTGTTATTAACACAAAATCTGAAGCGCAAAAGCCAAGATTTTTTTTTTTACACATCTGAAAATAAAGAATTTCAAAGGAAAAAATTCCCTCTTAGTGTTACTCTACCTTTATTGTGAAAAATGTCTCTAATATTCTTGTTTTGGCCTTTAGGACTTTCTCATAATATTCCACTGAGATATCATTTAAATTCTTTTCTCCTCATCAAGTCCAGCTTGAGTTTTCATTAACTGCTGAATGCCTGTAGGTATACTGAAGCTTTGCTTGCTGAACTATATTCCTTCAAAGAAATTGGGAATGCTTTGATTCTGAGGAAATTCTTGTAACTTAACATATTTCCACTGCTGTTGCACAGATCTTCCAAGAAAATTATATTTCTGTCAATCCATTTTTCAAAGCAAATATTCTTCTTTTTAATAGTGATGTATTCATTGGCTGGTGATGAAAACCGCCACCATGCCTCCAGATCAACCAATAGCAAAATTCGATTCCAATAGCTGTGTTTCAGCCAGTAGAGGGCAGTCCCTCTGCATATTTATAATATGATGTATGGAATTCAAATACTTCACACTAAAATGTCAAGATCTGGACCTGAATCAGTCAACAACACTACTAAATGCCCATACATTGATTTTCAGATGAAAAAGTAGTTTGGGGGTTTAGTTAATCTGTAAGTAAAACCTGAATAGAAAGAAGAAAAAAAATAATTAAAAATTAAAAAAAGAAAAATGCTATAAAGTAGCATTCAAGTGTCATAAAGTATGTCAGCGTCCCCTGATATTATGAATAGTCTGCTCTAAACACTGATGGGCTCAAAGTACCAAAATTGCAAACTGCACATCTAACAGCACTAACACTCAGCTCAGTTATTTTTGGTGATAGTTTGGTTCTGGAGGCTCTCATTCCCCCACTCCCTCAACAAGGATGAGATATATTGTACAGTATCCAGGCCTGATTTTGTGTATGACAGTCAATGTGAATGTGACAGATTATTAAAGGGATAGTTCACCCAAAAATGAAAATTCAGTCATTACAATTTTTTTTTTTTTTTTTTTACGATTGCTTGCGTACTAAAATTTAAAATAAGACACAGTTGGTGAAACCTGACACTCGAGGAGCAAAACCTCAGCCCAGATCTGCACAACTTCAAGCACATTCTCAGCATCACGCTTTCTGCAAAACACCACACACACTGTTTTTCAAAACACTAAACACACCTCTCAACATTAGACACATAAATCTAATATCACGTCACTGCCTTTCAAAATACCACACAATTCAAACAGTGGATCAAACACGGCCGTCAGGTGTACAAACTTAACTGTAAACTCTCCAGTCAGACATGAGAACTATAAAGAGGCAACAGTTGAGTTTAGCTGTACCAGATTTATCAAATGTCCATCATTAGTTGACCATGTTATAAACTTTGGGTTGACACTGAGAAAAGCTGGACAGAGAGTTCAGCCCGACCTCAACAGATCTGCTGCTGCAACAGTAACTTTGATATTTTGACATGAACACAGGTGAAAAAAAACAACTTTTCTCTAAAATCAGTACAATGGGTATAATTCACACTTTCTTCTTTGTCTCCACAAATGTTGTTGCAGTGTTTATGTAATATTTATTATGTTCTGCTCTGATTTTCACTGCAAAATGCAAACTTAGGAAATGCAGTGATGTATTGACTGATTTTATAATGTTTTGTGTTGTGTTGGATGCTTATATCCATGTACTTTACCTGAACACAGTGCTCATTGGTCAGTGGAAATATAGAATGAAACAAAGTTGAATATGATTTAGATTTGGGAAATAAACCAAAAAAAAAGTTTGCTGATTCTGTCCTTCTAAACTTTATTTCACTAAAATTAAACCTTTGAATCTTTTACAAGCAGTTCCACAGTTAATGATTCATAAAAAATCGTGAGTTGGGGGTTGCAACTTTGTTCGGCTTCTGAAAGGGGAGCATGCCAGAAAAAGTTTGAGAACCACTGCCCTCACAATATCTCAAAAAAAGAACAGTGTGTGTGGTTGGTTGAATTGTGTGTAGTGTTTTGACAAAATGAGCCCTGTTTTCAAAATCGTACTTAAGCAATTGTAAAAAACTGAACTACTCATCCTCATGCTGATCGAGGGTCGAGTTTATTTTGTTGGTTCACAAAACACTGCCGGAGTTTCACAAGAAAACAGTGTTGCATCGAGCCTCCATACTTCTCATTTGGCACAATCCAAGTCTGCTAAAGTCCCAACATGCCAGTTGCAAACCATCACACCTCACACACCCAGTTCAGACAGTGTGTATGTGCATGTGAACATGACTCCAAGCTAAGGATTTACAGTGAAGATTCAGGCAGTAGCTCAGTCTGTAAGGACTTGACTTGGGAACCGAAGGATTGCTAGTTCAAGGCCCACATGGACCAAAGTACGGAGTGTGGACTGGTAGCTGGAGATGTGCGGGTTCACCTCCTGGGCACTGCCGAGGTGCCATTGAGTAAGGCACTGAACCCCCAACTGCTCGGGGTGCCTGACTGTGTGTATATATGCAGCCCCTTTGCTCCGACACCTCTCTCAGATGCATGTCTATAGGTCCTGTTTGTACATGTGTGTGTATTTTGGGTCTGTGTATGTACAAAATTACTACAGAGTTAAAAGAATGTAATTTCCCCTCAGGGATTAATTAAGTATGTCTCCTTCTAAAAACATTGTGAGAATAACACTTTTTTAGTCAGCTTGGCATGTTGGGGCTTTAGGAGACTTTGATTACACCAGACGAGCAGTACGGAGGCATTTTATGTTTTGATTCTGTTGTTTTTTTTACATTTGAAAACTGGTCACTATTCACTTCCACTGTTTGGGCGATTCTGCAACTCTGTTTTCCTGTGAAACTCCAGCAGCGTTTTGTGGACTAACAAACTAAACCCAACGTTCAGTCGGCATGAGGGTGAGTAGATAATGACTGAATTTTCATTTTTGGGTGAACTATCCCTTTAGTGAGACAAATTATTATTGCCGGCTCATGTCTGCACATTTCCTCCAGGCCACAGCAGCAGAGGAACCTTCATTCTTCTGTCAGAACAATGGGACAAATATCCACCATAGCAACTCTTCTTTTTAAAACAAATAAATTAATAAATAAATAAAACTCACAGCAGCCACTTCATGCTAAAAGTGCTGGTGTTGTTTTCAGTGGCTGTTGACCAGGAGAGATGTTGACAGAGGCGTGTGATGTGGATGGAGTGCTGCAAGAGCTTTCAAAATGAAACTACCCACTGTATCCAGAGTGTCACCTGCCCCATCTGCCCCAACCAGAGTGTCAGTTACACTGCTGAAACCACAGTGTACACAACACAGGCTTATAGCTAACAACTTTAATGTGCACAGAAACAATGAAATGAAGTTTAGCTCACTTTAGTCCAAGTCCAGGTTTAATCAACCCAAAGGAAATGACCTCATATATCCTACACAGACTGTAGGTGGTGAGACTAAGCTATTCCCACACAAACCTGAGGTGGTTCTCTTCTAGGCTCATGGATGGATTATGAGGTAATGGGCCCCTCGGCACAGACATGTAAAAGGCCCCTCACCCCTCCTATGGAAGCCAGACCCCCAGACTGAAGGAGACACAAAACCATGTCATGTAGCTGAACTGCATTTTGTGTTTTGCAGCTGAAGCAGAAACTCTCAGAACCTCAGAGACACATCTCTTTGTTTGTTGTGTGTTTTTATGGACATTTTGTTTATCTTTTTTTTGTTGTTGTCATTTTGTGTTTCTTTGTAGCTATTTGTGTCTCCTTACAGTTGACTTGTCGTCATTGTCATTTTGTGTCTTGTGTTGTTTTGTGAGTCTTTGTTTCTTTTGTGGTCCTTTTTATGATCATTTTGTGTCTTTTTGTAGTCATCTCTGTCTCTCTCTTGTTAGTTTGTCTTTATGATAACTTTGTGTCACTCTGTGGACATTTTGTATATCTTAAATGTTTTCTGTGGCTCATTGTAGTCATGTTGTGTCTATCTGTGGTCATTTTGTCTCTTTGTGGACATTTTTACCTTTTTGTAATTTTTTATCTCTTTTTAGTCTTTTTAGTTGAATCTCTTTGTTGTTGTCTTTGTTGACATTTTTAAAATCTTTCTTGTATGTATCTCTTGTATGTGTCTCTTTGTGGTCAAATATTGTCTCTTTGTGGTTGTTTTGTGGTCACTTTGCACCTCTTTGTTTGTTGTGTGTTTTTATGGACATTCTGTGTCTCTTTGTAGTCGTTTTGTATTTCTTTGTGGAAATTTTTAAAAAACTTTTTTGTAATTTCTTATCTCTTTGTAGACATCTCATTTGTGTCTCTTTGTGGTTGCTTTGTTGTCACCTTGTGTCTTTTTATGGTTATTTTTGTGTCTCTTTGGGGTTGTTTTGTGTCTCCGCTGCTTGATTCCTTGGGCCCCTTGGCCCCTTGGGCCCTGTGTGCCCATTCATTAATCCATCCATGTCTGGGTTTGACCATACTTCAGAAATTACAACTAGATATAAACTGAACCATCCCCAAAACGTGTCACAAAAAACTCTTGCTGCAATAGTTGTAATCTTTGCGTTTGCTTCACAAAGTTTACACGGGCTGTGCCTCACTCAGTGTGTATTTATTTGCAGTGTAATTTCAAAGCGCTGTGTGAAACCAGAGAGCTAATAGTCATTCACAGTAATCACCTTTCTTTCTGGGCCTGTATTTACAGTGGAGGCGTCAATATGTAACCTGCTGCCTGTCAGCTGAGAGACAGTGTTCAGGACAGACCTCAGGGTTCTCAGGGTGTGGCTGTGACTTTTCACTGGAAATGGACACTTTGAATACAAGCTTTTAACTTAGTAACTAGACATTCTGATTTGCAAACAAGACCCTTTTTCTTCCAGTTTAAATCCCCATCCATCGCACACGTCACTGTGGGTGTGAAGCAGCTGCTCTCAAGTGCCCCATCATCTGTTTGACACCAGGTGTGTTCACTGGAGAATTCCTCTCCTCTGGCATGTTAGACGCTCATGTGAGATGGATGAGAGACAAGAGAGGGACAGGAGAGGTGGTGGTGGTGGGGGGAGCGACAGAGAGAATAGTGCGTACCTGTACATTGTGTGGTGGTGTGTGTTTTTTCATGCGAGGACATGTCGGCTTCATGTTTAGCAGCACAATCAGTCTCTGAGATATGCAGCCCTTGTTGACGAGTTGTGGCTTGTTGCCATTTTGTCACATCCCCAAAGACTGTGAGGAATTCAGCAGTGTCTCCCTCCTCCACAGGATGTGTCAGCCTCAACATGAAACACACACGGAAACATGTTAACACACACACACACAGGAACTGAGAATGTCATTCATGTTCTATGTTCTATGTTTGAAGCATTTTAGGATTCAGTTTAATGGAAGTTTTTTATGCTAACAAAACATGACTAAATACATAAAATTAGATCCCCCAAAATATCAAATTCACAAGATTTTTCCAGAGCTTTATTTATTTTTATCTTTAGTTGTGCTCGAGAATGAACTTTAACCTAATTAGAGAATGTTAGGGCCAGGTGTAAAGAAAGAAAAAAATATGACGACAAAGATTATGATATTTTTGCATTTTGAGAATAATGTTGAAATGTTAAAGAAAAAATGAAATGGTTGAAATGTCGAGAATAAAGTCAACTTTCAGTATTAGCGCCAGATGGAAAAAATAACAGAAAAAAATGTCATTTTTGGTTTTTTTCAGTATTTAGCAAAGCGAAAATGTCAAGAATAAAGTTTGAATACTGTTTCAGCTTTAGTTTTCTTATTCTTCATATTTCAAGTGTACTTTCAGCATTTCAACTTTATGATCAAAAACAAAACGAAGGAACTGATAATTCAGCTTTAATCTCAAGATTTTGACTTCATTTTTTCAACATTTCAACTTTTTTTTGCCCCTAATTTAATTAATTTAATTAATTAATCTAAACATTTCAACTCTATTCTCAAAATGCAAAAAACAAAAACTGACAGTTCAACTATTACTTTAATCTTGATATTTCAACTTAATCTCAGCACTTCAACTTTATTCTCAACATTATATTTTTCTCGACATTTAAACTCAGTTTTATTCTTGACATTTCAATTTAAATCTCATCATTTCAACTTTCTTCTAACAATACAAAAAGCTAACTGACAGTTCAACAATAATCTCAATTTTTCAACTTCAATCTTGAAATTCTAACTTTAATCTCCACATTTTGACTTTATTCTCGACATTTCAGCTTCAATCTCGAAATTTTGACTTTAATCTTGACATCGCAACTTTAATCGCATCCTTTCAACTTTATCCTCGATGTTTGAACTGTAATCTCGGCACTTCAACCTCATTCTCAACATTACATTTTTTTCTCTAGACGTTTCAACTTTAATGTCAACATTTTAACTTTATTTTCAAAATGCAAAAAGCAAAGAGTCTGACATTAATCTTGATTTTTCAACATTAATTTTGAAATTCTGACTTTAATCTTGACCGTTTGACTTTATTCTCAACATTTCAACTTCATCTCAAAATTTTGACTTTCATCTCGACCTTTCAACTTCATTCATTCATTCATTGTCCATAACCGCATATCTTTGGGGGCTGCGGGTGGCTGAAGCTTATCCCAGCTGACATTGGGTGAAATGCAGGGTGCACCCTGGACAAGTCACCAGTTCATCGCAGGGCTGACACGTAGAGACTGACAACCACTCACTCTCACACCTACGGGCAATTTACAGTCACCATCCTGTTACGCTGCATGTCTTTGGACTGTGGGAAGAAGCCAGAGTACCCGGAGAGAATCCACGTGGACACGTGGAGAACATGCAGACTCCGCTCGAAAAGGCCCTGCCCCAGCTAGAAACACCCCAGCTGGCTGGGGGATTTGAACTCAGCACCTTCTTGCTGTGAGCAGTGCTAACCACTGCGCCACTGTGCCACCCTTTTGACTTCAATTTCGACATTTCGACTTTAATGTCAGCATTTCAACTTAATTCTCCACGTTTCAACTTTATTCACCACATTTCGACTTTAATCTCAACGTTTCAACTTTATTTTCAACATTCTTTAATCTCAACATTTCAGCTTTAATCACATCACAATCACAACATTTAAATTTTAACTTCAAATTTTTTTTTGCAAAATTAAAAAAAATCTCTCACTTCTCCTTGATGCCTGTCCCTTATACTGTTTCATATCTTTATTACATATTCTTAAATAAGTTTAATGTTCACATATTATAAAATTGGCAATTACCTTTTTATATCTTAATGTAACTTTGCACACTTTGGAATAAGAGTTGGTGGGAAATAAGCCTCGGGGCTTAACAGGTTAGAGAAATGTGGGTTACATAAACATAAGCCTACACCTGTCAGCCATGATGAAGATTAAAGACAGAAATCCACATTTCTACGAAGCAGAGGAGCCATTTCTTCCCCCCCATGTGACCCGGAGCTGACAGCGGGGTCTTTACAGTAGTCCAGTGTCCCTCCTCCAGTCATCCTGCTCCGTCCTCCACCCATCCACCCCTCCACCCCCCTCCTGTCCTGATCCGCCCTCTCTGCTCTCTGCTCTGCTCCGCGCGGCGTGCAGCGATGCTGTAGATGCGGCAGACTGGAACAGACCGTGTTTGGTCCTGAATGCAGCAGCCGGGGAGGATAACAACATCCTGACAGACAGAGAGACAGACAGAGACAGACACCGCGGAGGACAACGACACTTCACTCGACAGAAAGCAACGTAAGCTCTTTATTCCCGTCTCTCTTTCTCCTCTTTTTGTTGAACGAGGTTCTGACGAGTGTTACTTTTTATCTCGTATGACTCATCTTTCTCTGTAGTAGATGTGTCACGGTCCAGTCTGTCCCCTGTCCACTCAACTCTGTCCAGTTCTCTGTTCCGCGGCTTTACGCAGTCCTTTTAACAGAACCAATGAGATGGAGCTAATTGTGACATACAGTAGCCTAACTCTTAATTTATTAAACCCAAGTAAAGAGCATCTTAATGAATAATTCCAACTGTCATATTTGCTGTGGCCTCTGGTGAGGAGTGATGTGATTTACAAGTTTCAACTGCTAAAACACACACACACACACACACACACACACACACACACACACACACACAAATCAATCAGAACACACCTAAAATGTTTTTTTGTTTAGTTTTTTTTTTTGGGCATGATGTATGATTTATTTCATTACAAATGACACAATTAAGAATATTCAGTTATTCTGTTTAACTAAAAAAATTAAATATAATTTAATTTATTTTATAGTTATTTTGCTCATATAGAAATGCTTGTGTGAACTAGAGTCACTGTTCATCACTTTATTACAAAAGAAACTGAGTCAACATCTTTTGTTTCACACTGATGTCATGTTGATTTATTTGTGTAATTCAACCATCCTGAACTGTTGTTTTACAGTAAATCCTGTAAAACTGTACCTACAGCAACATATTTTTTCATGTTGTAACGATCACGGACATAATACTTAGTGTAGCTTTTATCTTATTTATTCCTTCATTGCTGTATACAAAGTCTACTAACTGATACAGATTTGAATGCTACATTTTTGAAGGAAATTTTGCTGTTGGAAGGTTTAAATCAGCTGAAATACTTCAATAGTTGAAGTTGTTGTTGCGTATGGGAGAGAAACGCTGGGAGAAAAGTGAGGTGCTGAAAGAAGATGAAGTGTCAATTTAAGTGTTATCGCCAAGTGAAGTTAAAGTGCCAATTAAAACACAAGTGCTGACAGAAGTTGATACGTTGGTTTAATATCAGGTAATAAATTAAAGTGGAGGTGTTAGCTGAAGTGGAGGTGCTGAAATAAACTATTCCCAGTTTAAGTGTAAGTAAATGTGATACACAGTAAAAAAAAAAAAACTAAAAAAACGATTCAGCTGCTACAAGATATTTAAGGCCGACACAGATATTGATATTTGAGTTTCGTGCCATTCATCAGCTGACATGCTGATATCGATCCACAAGGAGCTAATACCAGCCGATATATCTGACAAAATACTTTTCTTATTTATCCCTTCATTGGTGGTAGTGTTTATCAGCTGAGAAATACAGGTTTGAAACTGAACTAGAAATGTCTCTGAAGAAAATTTCCATGCGCTCGTTGCAGAAATGTTGCTGCTGATAGGCTTAAAGTAGTTTAAGAACTTGAATAGCTGAAGTTGTAGTTGAAGTGGCAGCTTAAATACAAACGCCGAAAGAAAGCTGAAGCCCCGCAAGAAGCTGAAGTGTCAATTCAAGTGTTAATGCTGAGTGAAGTTTGAATTAGCCCAGAAGTTGTTGCTAAAAGTTGGAGCACTGAACTGAACTGCTGAAGTGTCTGTAAACTGAAGTGAAGTGTCAGTTGAGGTTTGTTGTTGATCTGAGTACAAACTGGGTCGAATGCAGGTATTGTTTGACTGCTGAAGTCTTGATACTACTTGGTACTGGGTTATAACGATTCAAAGCCCTGGTTGAAGTGGAAATCCTGAAAGAAATTAGTGTCGCTTCAAATGTATATTAATAAAACCTGATGCAGAATTTTTGAGGCCAAGACCGATATTAATATTTGAGAGTCTGACACTGTTTTAAAACATGATTCTGCACTTCACAATTACTTGCCATTCATCAGCTGACATACAGTTTATGCAGATTTCGATATATCTGCAATGATCTGATTGGCCAGGCTCTAATATGTAAGATAAACTCAATTTATTCACACTTTTTTTATACGTTAAAGTCACAGTCAAACTTCAAACAATTAACAGGAAATCATCTTTAAAGGGTGAAAGAAAATGCTAATACCCAAAACAGCACTTCATCCTTTATTACCTGTACAGCAGGGATAGTTTGGTTCTTTAAAACTGTTCCTTCTCTTTGAACTTTCAGAGTTAAGACCACCTTCCCCCTCCTCCCTCCACTTCAACTTCTGTCTCATGAGTACGAGGTGCTGCTGTAGCTTACGGAGCCTCTGTATGCTGTAGCTCTGACTACGTGAGCTCTTAGATTTTTTTTTTTTTTTCTGTCAAAGCCTCTTCAGTGAATTAGCTCTCATTCTTACAAAGTCATGGGAGAGCAGCATGCAGCTCTGTTAACCCACTTCCCCGGGCCTGATCGTAATATCCTTATGTTCAGTCATGTCACGTTATGTAAGAACAGCCAGTGTTACTGCGAGGCTGCAGAACAATCAGACAGTATG
Source organism: Lutjanus campechanus (assembly GCA_027495735.1). Classification (NCBI taxonomy): domain Eukaryota; kingdom Metazoa; phylum Chordata; class Actinopteri; order Lutjaniformes; family Lutjanidae; genus Lutjanus; species Lutjanus campechanus. The sequence goes on along the minus strand of JAJHUR010087050.1, from coordinate 24,355 downwards.
TGGGGGTTAAAGAGGCTGCGGCGGCCGCGGGTTGCCTCTCTTCTGCATGCGGTTGTGTTTACTAAATGTTTGCATGCAGTTGACACAACAGCGCTAATTCTTGCAGTGCGTACAGTACTTAGGCTCACAGCAGTCTGTGAGTCATCTTACAGCATGTTTAGAGGTGCTCATTACCTCTGCCTCCACCTACACACAGTTCTGTGCACGGAGGGTCTCAGCCATATTGTTTGTGACTAATAAATCATAAAATGACCATGATACATCATTAGGGATCAAGGAAACGTGTTAAGTTGAAATGCTGACTTCTCTGACAACAACACTGCAGCCATGTTGTCCTCCTTTGAAATTTCTCTTCCAGCCCGTAGCTTGTGTTTTTGTTTGCCATTTCACATTAATTAGAGTTTTAATTAATGCAGAGTGTTCGCAGAACGAGTAAGTGTCTGTTTATGAGTCCTAAGACAACATTAATAAGCTTTTAGAAGGAGTGGATGTTTATAAAGTTTAAATTGAGTTTGGCAGGCAGTAACACAGGCAGTCAGAGTGTGTATTTTCAGAGCAGTGGGCTTTTGTCTTCAGGATAACAGGCTTAGTTTTACTCTGACAGACAATTGACAGTTATAAACAGCAACTTACAGTACACTGTAAAAACAGAAAAGTTGAGGAAACTCAAAATTTCAAGGCAACAGACTGCAGTACATTTTCGAACTCAGATTCTCAAGTTTTGAAAAAGTTTTACTAACTACGGATCTTTTGTTGAGATAATTTACTTTTCTTCTTTAGATAAACTTAAAGCTTTGAATTTTAGAAACTCAAAACATAGTATTTCAAAAAAATACTGAGTTTCTAAAACTTAAAGATTCAAGTTTATACAGTATGAAGAAGAAAAATAAATGATCTCAACTTAAGATAATAGATCAGCAAAACTTTTTATAGTTTATTTCAAAACTTTGAGTTGGGCTCAAAACTGAAAAACCTTGTTGTCTTGAAATTTTAAGTCATCTCAACTTTTTTTTTTATAGTGACTTGTTGAGTCACGTGACTTGACTTAAGTCAGACTTAAGTTACAATTTTGAGGACTTGAGACCTGCTTCACTAAAACTGATCAAAGACTTGACTTGACTTTGACTTGGTATTCAAGACGAGACTTGAGACAAAGGACTTGAATTTTTTAACTAAAGATCTTCATTTTTCTAAGCAGACCAGCAGAGTCCAGTGCATGAGGCAGCTATCATGGAGGGTTTCATCCAAAAATATTTAGATTCATTGCCACAAAATGTTGAATATCAGTCAGATTAATAAGGCATAACAGGCTGCAACAGTTGAAATGCAACTTTTCATTTCTTCTTTTATTTGTCCCATAAAATGTCAGAAAATTGTGAAAAGTATCGAAAAACATATTTTGTAAAAAGGCCAAAGTGGCGTCTTCAAATGTAATGTTTTGCCCACAACCCAAAGATATTTAGACTTCTTTTTCTTAAAAAATGACTCAAACCAATGAATTGATTATCAAAATAGATGGCAGTTAATTTAATAATCGATTTATAATTGAATCATGGATTAATCGTTGCAGCTCTACTGTCCTTTAACTGAGGAAACTGAAGTAGATTATCAGCATTTTGTATGACTTGACTTGTGACTTGCTTGACCTGAGCAATGACTCGACTTGCTTGATTCTCACCACAGTGACTTGGGACTTGCTTGAGACTTGAAGGTTAAGACTTGAGACTTGCACAGGTGTAACTTACCCCCACCTCTGCTATTTGGACTGCTCTACTCATTTTTGCACGCGCAATTTGCTCCATTAATATACAATACACAACAAAACAACCAAGAGTTAATATAATGTCAGCTGCATATTTAATAGTTAAGTGCTGTAATATTTTATTGGCCTTGGAGGAGAGTATTAAACATATTACTGCAAATGACAACAAGACACCAAAATATCAACCATAAAAAAGAAAATATGTGATCTGTATTGAACTGTGCGGAGTGACAGCAGTGGAAAAAAGTAGAGTCCATTTAATTTGGTGTTCCTAACAGCTGCCTGAGGACAAAAAACTGAGGTCAGGACCTCACGCTGCTTCTGCATGAGGTGATTAGGACAGCCTTGACGAGAGGTGTCTCTAATTAAGACCTCAGCTTCAACCCAACTTACTTGTCACTTTTATAGGACGCACATAAGTGAGGTTTAAACAGTTTATAGAGGAGTCATTACTAAGTTGCAGATTTAAAGGGATAGTTTGGATTATTTGAGGTGTGTTTGCATGAGGTACTTATCCATAGTCAGTGTGTTAGCTACAGTAGTGGGCAGTCGACACATTTGAAGAGGCAGAGAGGGGTAACAGTGTGAAGAAGCTAAGCGCTGTACTGCTGTGGACAGGGTCAGCATTAAATCATAACGTTGTATAATGGTGGTTTCCAGTTGGAAGAGGCTGCCTGACATCAGGGAAAATATTCTAAATATAGAGTATACTTAAACTGATATTGATTCTGTGCTTCTCCAAAACTACTCTACTCTCATCTCATCTACTGTAGGTAAGACACTGACTGCCTCATACAACCACATTTCAAAAAGTCCAAACTATCCCTTTAAAGCTTGTGGAAGAATTATTACTTGGTTACAGAAAATAAAAAAAGATGAGTTTTCCCACAAAGGAGAGAAGCTGCAGCAGTTTTTTAAGATGTCACCTGATATTACCAAACACAATAATCATATTGTTCATTAATTCAGTTGAACAGTGCAAGAAGGTTGAACAGGCTGAGCAATATATCGGTTTTATTACATGGCTTTGTTAAATACTCGATTCTGATTGGTCAATTACAGCATTCTAAGGTTCTGTTAATTCTGTATAGCAGACCGTTTTTATGAAGGATAGACTGTTGCTGTTGACACAGTTCTGATCACAGACTCTGGAGGAACAGTAAAATCATTGTTAAATCACGATACTCATTTTAAAATGAATATTTCGCATCAAATTATGGATTTTGTTTGGCACATAGTCATGTAACAAGCAGGATAATGTACAGTTAGCAGGTCATTATTGAAATATAAAGCCATGAAATCATTTTAAAATTAATATTTTGTGTCACATAGATGTGTGCAAAATATATATATATATATTTTTGGTAAGTAACCATGGAATAAGCGGGATAATGTACAGTGAGCAGGTCATTATTGTGATATAAATCCCAACAGGATGATGCAGGACCCCAACATGAAGCATATGTACATCACGTGAAATACGCAATGTAATGATGTTGTAATAATCATGTAATAATGTACATAATACGTACATATTATCCCTTACATATTGATGTAAGAGATTATTTCATGTGCGATATAGCAGATGACCATTTTCGTCACATGAGAGTTTTCAGTGTTTCCACTGGTCTCTGCTGAGGGGCAGTTAAGTGTGTCGATCAGCTCAGATCACAGTATAATAGTTACTGAGAGGCTATGTGTTGTGTTTGCAACGTTATGTAAAGTTACTACAGTGTCCTCAGAGCTGATCCATGAAAAGCTAACTTAGCTAGTTAGCAGCCTCAAGTAATTGTGTTTTATTTTTGTTGTGGCGGAAATAAAAATTACGTTAGAAAATGCGATCAATCATCTGATCACATTTGCTGCTCTGTCCACAGCTTCCAGTTCTGAAACATATCTGGAACACCTCCAGTTTGATGCTTGTCTTTAGCCTGACTTGTAGCGGCTAACTAGCTAGTTCACTTTCACAACAAACCCCTCTAACCTCCGTCACACAGGTTACGCACAAGCCCACCTTCCTTTAAGGGAAGACCTCAGCCGGTAACACACAGGTGCTGTGGGTGTGTAAGTACTTAAGTATAAGTACTAATACCCCACATTGAAAATACTCATCTACAATTAAAGGTTCTCCATTCTAAACTTTACTCAGATAAAAGTATGTCAGTATTATAAAAATGAATGTAGCATTACTCATCATTACTCATTACTCAATAAAATGTTTCTTGTCAGTGTTTTTATATCATATCTGATGTTTTTGGGTCAATATCACTGCTGCATTAATGTGTATGTTGCATTTTACTGCTGTAGATGTTTAAAGTTGAGCTCATTTTAACTACTTTATAAACTGTTGGCTGCTTCATCTACAGTAATGCATCATATTCTATAAGATCATCAATCTATTTCAGGATTTACAGTATGTTATTTCAGAGAAAGTGGAGCTATATATGTCGTATGTAACAGAATAACCTTAAAATATGGATTTTTTTTAATAATTATTTTTTAAGCCATATCACCCAATCCTAGGCAGAAGCTTCTGTTGCTGGGGCTTTTCTGTGTGGATGTGCATGATCTCACTGTGCCTGTGTGGGTTTTCACCCACCAGTCCAAAGACATGCAGCTTGGGTTTATTAGTGACTCTAAAATACCTGTAGGTGTGAAAGTGAATAGTTCTCTGTGTGTGTGTGTCAGCTCTGTGACTGACTGGCCAATTTGGACATATTTAAGCTTAGGACAGACAATACTGTAGTGTTTAAAAGATTAATACTCAGTTCAAAGTGGTGTTACAGTTTTCTAGAAGCTGTAGTTATTTCATAGATGCCTGGCTTTGATACGAGTGGAGAAAAAGAAAGTATTGTAGATAGCCTTGATCAGTTGCTCTTCCTTGAACTGCATGGTGAAATTGCTCTCTAAATCATACATTTCAAACAGAGACAGGAATAAATGAGCTTCTAACATACTGTAAAAAATAGTCCTGTTGGGTCAAAGTTACCATTTAAAGGGTCATATAGTATTAATTAATAGATCAGTTCTTGTTTGGTGTTCATTTATGTACTGAAAGGGTGATTTTCAGACCTGTTTGTAGCACAAATGTGACCATAATGTGAAAAAATGTGTAAAGTCATGCTCACAACTCACAAAGCACAGAGGAAATGGATTTAACTAAAGTTCTGGGTCATGCACATCAGTGCCCAGCAGCAATTCAGGATCAAAATCTCAATTGAAGATGACTTTTTGTAAGAATAAATATTACTGTTATATGATGGATCACTCTTCTCTCCCACATTTATAATGCTGCATTATTTGGAATAATATTTAAGTAGGTAGATGGCATTAGGGGGAATATGCACCATAACTGAACACCGAAAGAAAAGACCACTTACAAAAGCTAAAACACTACAATCCAAAGCAAAAGATGTCACTGTAGCCAACTGATCTCTGGGTAACGTAGTACAAACACGCAACAGCAGCAGGAAAGGATCCAGTGTCAAAAGATATCACGTCTCAGTGATGGTCAGGGCTTTTTAGGAGTTGTGTTGTCATGACTTCAACCTGCCTCGGCAGTTTGCCGTTTCCTACATTTCCCAGAATGTCCCAAAAACATCCCGCCCATGGGGAATATAAAGTCCCCGCTGCTTTTAGATTCTGTGTATGCCCCTGGTACCAATAGCTGCCTCTGAAAAGGTTAGTGTTGAAGGGTGGATTTTTGCTTTGAACATAAAATTGTGCTGACTTCAAAAGACAGTCTACGGCTGCACGACTTTTCATGAAAGAGCTTTTATAGGCATTTCATAGAGGCACACACCACACATACACCTCAGTTTTCCCAGAGTTTATTCTTCTGTTAAAGATAATCGTAGTCAGATTCTACGTTTTCAGTCATTTCACACTACACTACGTAGAATATCAGATGTCTCCAGTGGCACTGTGAGCTCCTGCAGAGCAGCACTATCCCTGACACTTAATATCCCCAAACATACAGGGTTTAAATCCCCGTGTGAATTCAGGTCATAATCAAGTCCTTGGACTATTCATCATCAAATCGAGTCTCAAGAAGTCGCGCTCTGGACCATCATTTTCAACACAACTCTTGATTGTGTCTGTTGTGTTATGGCAGAGAAAATGGTGGCCTAGTGTAAACAGAGAGCCAAAACAAAGTCACTGCTCCCAGTCAAGAGATATTTACATCTTGCCTTGTTGAGTTTTCTGTTTGTGTACACATGAAACAAAAGATGCCACATTTTAAATCATGAGCTTTCAGTGCCTGACTTCATGACAGCTTTTCAAAAAAAAAAAAAGTTGTTAAACTTGTTAAAGGGAGAAAAAATATGACACTCTGTTCCGAGTCTTCTAAGTGACCTTGCCTAAAAGCCTCAGGATTGCAAAAATTCTGACAAAATATGCTTATAACTATATTTATAAATGTGTAAAAGTGCACTTTGGGGTATTCCACAAAAGGGTAAAATCTTTTTGGAGCTCAAACTCAGTCAGCACAAAATTATAAAATATAAAAGTGCTCAGAGTATTGATAAATGTCAATAACAATGACAAACCTTGTGTTCTTTTCAGTATCCATGACAAAAAAAAAAGAAAAGAAAAAAAAGAAAACCAAAAAACAGAACATGGACTTGGTTCATTGAGATGTACATGTGTGATGTTTGTGCGAGGAACAGCTATGATTGGTGGAACTTTGGGGAACAGTCCAAAGAAAAACATGGTGGCACACAGGGTTTTCCAACTGTTGTGAGGACATTTACATAAAAAATAAAGTTAATACACTGGGTGGTCAGATAACCCCTCCGGTTCTCTGCTTAGCAGCAGTTAAGCTAGCAGTTAATTTACTTTGGCAAGAAGTAAAGCTTTCTGTCTCTCGGTCACCGACAGTTGAGGCGGAGCAGCCGGAGGACATTGAAGGGAAAATCAGAAAACATTTTTTCCAAAAAATATGATCCAATTTCATCAAAGTCAGTATCATAGTTGGTGCTGGAACGCTGTCTTCAATGCAAAGGAATCTCTGTTCACGGGTCATTATGACAGAAAAGATTTAAATAATGTAAACTGTGTCCCTCTGACTCCCATCTTTATGCTAAGCTAGGCTAATCACACGCTGGCACTTGTTTCATAATTACTACACAGGGCTGAGAATGGCATGAATGCTCTCATCCAATAAAGCAAATCATTTCCACATAAAAGGTCAAAGTATTTTGTTAAATGTTAGCCGTGGAGTGAGGTGATGCTAGCCTTTGGCAGTCTGTAACATGAGGTTTGGATTAGTCCACAGATGAAGAACTGTGAAAAGCCTAATTGCTATGATTTACAGTATTTCATACAATAGCATTAAGTGCTGCAAATCAGAACTCATAAGCATAAACCAGGGTATGTGGTTTTAAGTCAGAGAGACCTACGGCGCACAAAATCTGTAGAGTAGACTTGTGTTCCGAGTTCATTCCAGTTAAACCAGGCTGTTGGCATGATTTTGCATCATCACTTTGATGTCTCCATTTAGCTGTGTGGAACTGACCGCTTTATTTGATTCTAATGGGCCTTTAATCCAGCTGGATTTGGGCATCAAGTCTTAAGAGTCAGATACAGGTGTAACAGTGGTACAGTAGATAATCTGAAGCGGTATGATCCCGGGTCACCGAGTTCTCTGCCTCTCCGCTCTCTCCTCTCTGGACGTTCCCTCTCGTCCAGAACAGCGCAGTCCCATCCAGGTTGACTCGTGACACGCTGGCATACGTAACCTGTCTCTCCATTTCCCTGCCTCCTTATTATCAGGACTGTTTGACACCCAGAGAAGACTTTTCTTTGGCTTGTCTCTCCTTGCTGTCAGTGAAATGTGTCTGCGTGGAGGTGTGATCTGGAGGGCAAGTGAAGGAGCAGTCAATTCCCATACATTAGCTTGGCTTGGTGCTTGGTGGTGTACCTGAGTCCGCAGATTTTTTCCCAAGCCGGTAACTCCAGCCCCCTCCGGCTCCGAGCAGATCAAGGGTAGAAAAGAAAGTTGATTTTAATCCCCAAAGGGATTAAGAACCCCATGAGTGATTAAATGAGACTTCTGTCTCAAAAAGGACAAATTACTGTACCACCTCAGACTTGGGAACCATTTTTACAGTGGTCTGCGCAGAACAAAGTAGATTAGACGTATCTCCATTTCGATGATCATTAATCACCCTCGCGATCACAGGGGAGATTGCATATTTCTGCTGCTTAGAGTCCTGCCAGGACAATGGAAATGGATTTTGTCTGATGTTCATACCTTGGCTATCTTTTCCCAGGAAACGTATATACCAGGGTTCTTATGGGGGCTGGAATTCCTTGAAGATGCTTGAATTTTAATGTAGTGTTTTCAAGGTTTGAAAAGTGCTTGGATTTTGGATAAAGTTCTTGAAATTGTAATTGCATTACTTTCACACTAAATCGCCATCTGACTAAATAGTTTTTAGATAAAGAAATGAAATAAGTTAGAGAGAGCCTAATTTAGGAAGGAAACTAGAAAATATTCACATTTAAGAAGCTGAAATCAGAGACTTTGGACTTTTTGTTCTTAAAAAATGACTCAGAACGATTAATCGATTAATTAATCCTGTCACAATCTTGTCACTCCAAAAATCCATGTTTGGATCTATTTGATCTATCAATTCAAAGATATTCCCTTTACTATCAGAGAGAAGTTAAGAAACCAGAAAATATTCAAATTTAGGAAGCTGAATCGGGGAATTTGGACTTTTTTTCTTTAAAAAATTGCTCAAACTGATTAATCAATTATCAGAACAGTTGGAGATTAATTAAATAATCAATTAATATCTGAATAATTAATTGCTGCAACTCTAATAGGACACCGAGTCTACTTACAGACAGCTGACACATTTTGAAACATGAAACCTTGTTGTGTTTTCCTTTAACTTGTCTCCCTTCTGTAGAATTCTGTCATGAAACATAATTTTGGTTGTTTATCGCGCAACAACATCTGATTTGAACATCTGAGCATGTATATGTATATAAATATGTCATTTATCACAGCTGTAATCTGCTGGAAAACCATGAAAATGCACCTCGTAAACTCTTTAAAAGTGCTTAAATTTGACTTTGGAACGTTTCTATTGAAGCTCCACCAGCGGAGGTGTTCAGTACATGTGCAAACAAATCTTCAAGCTGAACCGTCTACACTGAAACATCTGAGTCACTGACCATATTAGCAGGTTTTTGCATTGGAGGTCTCCTGATACTTGGCTGCTGGTTCAAACTTACTGAAAGACCACAAAAGCCACAGACACAATCATGGTCTTATGTCTCTGCTGCAGACAGATAGCTGCTGAGGTACTGACCTTATGAAAAGTGCATAAATAGAAGGGCCTCATACTGTGGAAGCTGGAACCATCAGTTTTGTGGCATTTCTGCTTGAAAAATCACAAACGAAGAATCAGATAGTGACTGCCAAACATTTAAATGTGTGTAATCATGTATATTGAGGTTAGGAAGAAAAACTTTGGTGATTAGACTTCATTGATCCGAAGCATCTTGATTAGGCGTAGGCATACTTGATATGAAGATAAAAGACAGTCTGCAGTCTGGACACTGGTGGTGGTGGATTAAAACCAGCAGGTTTTGATGGACACAAGATTTATTTATCATAAACAACAAGGTTGTGTATCAAGATTTCGACGTAGCTCCCTCTTTGGTTGATTGATTGTATCGGATGAAGAAATCAAATAAAAATATAGAACAAACAAATATAAATGGAGGCATGCTGAGGATGAATTAAGCACTCTCACAGTCTGGTGGTATGACTGCAGATACTGCAGATATAATGATATTCTGGGTGGTTATAAGTGCTCGCTGCATTCTTCCTGTCCTGGGCCGTGCACATCCCGTGCCACTTTGTGATGTTTCCAGTCAGGATGCTTTCAATTGCTCCTCTGCAGAAGCTGACAAGGACTTGGCACAGGAGTTTTTCTGTCTTAAGTTTCCTTAAGAAATACAGCCATTACTGGGCCTTTTCAGCGGGGTGGAGATGTGTGATGTTCATGTCAGGTTCTGTGATGCTGAATCCCAAGAACCTGAAACTGTTCACCTGCTTGGTTTGGCTGATGTTTAGCAGTCGGTTGTTTTTTGTGCACCAATGAGCAAGATGTTGATTTCCTGCCAATAGGAGGTCTCTTTGTTTGAAATCTGGCCAGTGAAGGTGGTGTCATCTCACACAATAGAGTTCTCTCCATGTCATGGATGCACAGTGTGAATGGGAGGGGGCTGAGCACACAGCCCTGGGGGGTCTGGTGTTGATCACTAGAGTGGAGGAGGTGAGTGAAGTCAGATTTTATTGATGTGGCCTGATATCACAAATCACTATTGGCCTCAGGGGCTTTACAGTCTGTCAAGTTTGCGATACACCGTGTCCTGTAGACCCTTGGAACAGTGAGGGAAAAACTCTTCAAAAAACCCTTTTAACAGGGACAAAAACTGAAGAAACCTCAAAGAGCCACAGAGAGGAGTGATACCCCTCCCAGGATGGACAGACATGCAATAAATGTTGCATGTGACCACCAACCCAAGCTGGCTGGGTTCTGTTTGTGAAGTCCAGTATCCAACTGTAGAGTGTGGCACTCATGCCCACAGTGTTCACTTTACCCATCAGCATCATGGGGCAGATTGTGTTGAAAGCTGAGTGTTTTCACACCTGTAGTTTGGTTCTCTTGGTCCAGCCCCCCCAAAAGGATACATTACTCCTGTTCATATTGACTTTTTACAAACAAAGCAAGAGGAGTAAACATGAATTTATACAGACAGGTAATTCATTGACAGTTTCGGCGACTTTCATCGAGCATCACCATGACCCAAGTGGAGAAATCAAATTTTGTTGACTGACAAATGTTTGTGCAGCACTTTAATGCTCCTTAAGTATATACTTATTTATCTTTGGTGTCACAAAGAGTTCACAAAGAATAACTCATTATAAGCATTATTATTATGAATACTGACTAAAAGATACAGGATGAAAGACAAAAAGGAGGGATACAGAGGGTTGCACAGACATACGTAGTCTACACATGGCTGGACAGCTTTCACACCAGCCTAACTGGAAAAAATGAGCCAGAGCCTGTTTTAATGAAACCAAACACATTAGGTGTGAAAGCACCTCAGTTGAGTTTCCCTAAATATCCTGGGTCTGGTTTCACAGAGACTTCGATTATGGCTTAAATATAAGATAGTCCAACTTGAAATAGACATCAAAATTCATCTGTTCCACTAAGCAGTTTAGTTCTTGACTATCTTAAGTAGGACTATGTCACAATGAATTCTGGGTAAATTAAGACCTTTTTCAAAATAAGAAAAGAGGGCCGACCGAGTGACCACATCCAACCACTCATCTCCGTTTACTCCAACAGAAGATATGTGTCTTTTGAGGGAATTCAACAGTCATCAACATTTTACTTGAAAAGTTCAGCCCAGAGTGCAACAATTAAAAAAAAAAAAAAAAAAAAATCTAATATGGGAAAAAACTGCAGTGACAGTAAACAGTGTAAATCCAACCTTTGAGAGGAGCATCAAAGATGTTCAAAAAGATATAAAAATATGATGCAAGACTAAAAGAAAGGGACGATATCCTCACTGCTGTGTCTCTAAAAACTCTGTCCCTTCTCATTGCTCTCTCTACAACAATGTTAGTAAACCTCAAATTATGAGCCATGTTTTCCTCTTTTTTGTTGCTGCGTGCTACTGATCAGTTGGTGGTACTGATGGTTACCAAGTGTCAACATGTGTCTTAAGCCTGAGTCAGCCTGGGGGTAAAGTGTATAATGTTGTTGGTTTAGAGTTTTTTTTGTGAAATTGTCCAACTTGCACTAGACTAATCTATGAGCAAGATTAAGACGAGTCTAACAACTGGCCCCTGCACCCTGGAAGTGTGCATCTACTCATAGGTGAGAGGCTTCAGCTTAGCCAGAAAGGATGCCATTCATGCTTACATCTTGCGCTGTCACGAGCACAAGCCTCTTGGTCATGAGTAGATGCACATCTCTGTGTGGTTGGCAGGTGTAGTTTGGTTGAAAAAAAATAGTTCTTATGTAAAACAGCTCACAACAAGGTTTGTGGATTGTCTTGAGTAACCGGGTCATAATTTCTGGAAAGAGTCACTAGTTTTCATTTTGTAGAGTGTATTTTTGACGCTTTGAGCACCACAAGCTGAGTGCCATTATATTGGAGAGAAGGCAAACAACTCCACAACACTGCAGCTCACACTAAAACTATCCATAAAAAGCACTGCAGGTAACAGGAATAATATGCATGTCTGATTTGGGGGTTAATTGTCCCTTTAAGGAACTCAAAGCACTTGGTTAAGCTGCGAGAAAGATTGTAATCTTTCCTAAATATTGAAACTTGACTTGTGACTTGAAGTAGGAGACATCCCACCCAATCATCCACTGCCAGCTCTTCTCTGTGACTTTTCACTGAAGCATAAGGAACTCACACTGCTTCCTAAACCAGAGGAAAAAACAAAAGCCTTTGTGAATATAATCCAGGCAACAACTAACTAACTATATTATAATTCATATGAGACACAGATGATTTGTTCACACCTGAGAGGCCTGACTACAAATGTCTTTATCACACAGTAAGTGATATTGAGCTGGAGCGTACTTACCAGGCAGGAGGGTTTCCACACACACACACATACAGCCTACCGAGACATGCTGTTACTCACCAGTGTCTCTGCATCATCAGCACTATGCAGACATTAAGAGGAAACAGCACTCTGTCTCTTTATCTGTGGATCTATTGACAGTGAAGCACTGCCGAGGCTCAGGAACTCAACCTTTTGCCAGAAAATACATTAAAAAGAGTTGAGTTAACCTTTACTGGGAATGTACGGAGAATGAAAGAAACTGCTCATTTATATTTGCCAACCTCGAGACCGCAAAAACAGGGAGATTTTCACGACCAAGAATGAAAGAATGAAAACAACAAAATAATAAGTACTCTGCAACAGCAGTTCGCATTGCAGGGGCAATAAACTTGTCCCTCTAGTGTGAACTTGTCTAAATCTCTGTCATAAACTAATATTCATCAGTTTTCTGTCATTTGTTTTTTTTGCCCTTCTCTCTAAAAGAAAACTGATGCAGCAGATTTTACAAAATGCATGCTCTTGTCATGTAAAGCTTTCCTGAAGAAATGGGAGTATTTTGGTGTAAATGTATTGTGTTGTCTGGGTGGAAACAGTAGAGTCATATAGGGCTTGTACACACTGTACAGTGTCAAAAACAGGTTGTGATAATGAAAAGGACAAAAAGTGGGGAAAAAAGGGTGTGAAAATTTGTCAGAAATCGGGAGAAGTACAGGATAATTGTGATACCAAAAGGAAACAGGGAGAGGGTAATGAAAATCTGGAGGGTTAGCAAGTACGCTCATTTGCTCTGTGAGCCATGCTCTTTATTCTATTATTGCTTGCACAGATGTTTGCCACTGCTTCTGTCTGTGTTGATAATGTGATGACTGCAGAAGCAGGAAGAATCCTGAAATATTGTAATTATCTGTCTAAATCCTCGCCTGACATAAATCCAACTGAGGATGTGTTTCACTCGCCAAATAAAAGATTTTAATCAGGGAAGATACTGCACCAAGTGTCTGGTGAAGTCTATCATTTAGACATCTGGTCTGTAGACTTCAGGAAGTTTTTAGTGTATAATCACCTGAAAATAAGAACTGTTGTATTTTTTTTTACTTTAGAATGTGCCATTTATATCTATTGAGGACCTGGCTCCTCTTTCATGGAGGCCGCCATGTTGCAATGCCATGTTTTCGTGAGTTTTGTGGTCACTGTTTGTTCTCACCTGGAAGGAGAGGGTGAAGCAAGTGGTATTCAGTTGGTTGCAATCTACAAGCTCACCACTAGAGTTGGGTACCATTCATATTTGAACCGATACAGTACCAATACCAGTATTTAGGATTTGGTACGGATACCCAATGGTATTTCAAATATTTAGCTATTTACTGACAACATTTTATACACCTTGTGAAATAAAGCCCCTCCCTCCCGCCTCTCAAACCCATTTCTAAAACCTGTAGCCAGTCAGTCTGTCACCATGGAAACACTGTTTATGTTTATGTTGCAGAAGAAGCACACATGATTTCCTTCTTCTTGTGTTGTCATCGTTAGCACTGCTGGGCTTGCTATCTCGCCACTGATAATTTGCAATGCACAAATATCAGTTTCAAACTAAGGCTTCCAATATACCAATAAAGCTCACAAACTGTTTTAGCATGCTAAATAGCATGTGGTTGTGAGTTTTAGGTTCAGCCAGTGGCTGAGTGTTGGCTAACAACACACTCAGCCAACCAAGACAGTTATCACAGTAAAAAACTCAGTTATCTCCAATAGGGTTGGGCGGTATCCAAATTGTGATACCTTCATACCGTCTCCACATTTTACCGCGGTATACGGTATTACCGTGACTAATTAAAAATTATGACTTAACGACCGCCAAGACGGTCTGACAGACAGTTTGGGTTTTTATAATCCAAATAACTTTATTTAAAATAAAACTACAAGCCTCTCATTCTGTGACTTTTCCTAAATATGTGCTTTGTACGTTTTTTTTAAGTTTATAAGGTGCTTAAATGAAACACAAAAGATTTCTGAGCATTTATACCTCCGACCGCCACAGCGGTCACATCGACCGCACATAGGTCACCAGGTGCGAAGTGATACATTTCGCAGTCTTGTTTTCCCGCGGATATGATTTTTTTAAATTAGTTATTATTTATATATTCCATATTCATACGCAGGAACAGTCTGAACAGAGAGAGAGAGAGAGAGACACAGAGGGAGGGATACAGACAGTCACGTGAACAGAGTGACAGACTGCGTGACAGGGACACAGACAGACAAACTGAATGAAAGAAAGAGAAATCAACAAAGAAAACGACGATGAAGAGGGGATCAACAAAAAATATTAGGCTATTTGGAAGACCTGTGAGTGGTTTCAGAGTTTGAGAGCTTTTACCCCAGGTGTAAGCCGTTGGTACCGCTGCGCTCTCTGAAGGCGATCGGCATCAGCGCCTTCAGAGAGCAGCGGCGCTTTCCAGAGTGCTCATCCTGCCTTTGATTATTTGTTTGTTTGTTCGGTACTGTTTCACTGTTATTTTCTGCAATTATTTTTTCACAAATTCGTACTTGGTAATTTGACAGTGCCCATAGATAGCCTTTTGGGGGACGTAGGGATTAATATTTTTCATAAAAATGGATTTTCTATCCTGGAAACAGGATAGAAACTATCCTGCATTATCCCGATGTATGTAGGTTCCAAACCTGATCATTTTAGTGTTTTATCTGATGGTATTAATAATTATTACTGAGGCAGAACGTTATTTCAACATTAATCAACATTATAATGAACATAATATAATCAGCGCAGCTGCGTGCAGCTTGACTCGCTGTGGCTGCATGTGAGGATAAAAAGCCAACTTCAGCCTGTGATCTGCCTCTGTCTGAATGAGCAGCCCCGTGGCAGTGAGATTTTATACTTCTTCATATTTTAATCTAACGAAATTCGTTAAAATAGGTCATTTGGTGTTTTCAAAGTCATGATATTGAGCTGAAACAGGTTCCACACTTCGTTCCGATTTACAGGTTGCTGCTGAGCGGAGCAGAGGCTCGCACCGCGCGCACTGCGATGTTCAACATCGTAGTTAATTATCACTGAAAGTTAAAAAGCAAAACTCTAAAAAAGTTGCCTCGTCAGTATTTACCTGCTCTCCCTTCTTGTTAGCTCGGAACCGAAATACTGCCAGACTGCTGCAGTCGTGTTCTTCTTTGAGATCAGGTCACTCGTTGCGCGACTTGCCTCCCCACCCCCCACCTCTCTCTCCTCCGCGCTGTCACGTTCATAAACTTTAGGCTATCAAAACGTTCCAAAAGTAAACTACTGTGGAAGTAAAACTGAAAATTCAACCATATGTAAGTGCTGCTGGACATAGAATCATTTTTTAGGCATTGAATAAATTATATCTTATATTTAATCCTTATCTCCTATATAAGTGCATTGTAATTTTTGTTAATGACGTAATGACGGTATTGAAACTGATACCGTTGCTTTTGAAAGACACCGCCGGTATACCTTATTACCTTATTACCGCCCAACCCTACAACTTATCCAAGGAGCTCATTAATCACCTTAAGATGATGAAGTTGTTGTCCACAGAGGGTGAAGTTACACTCTTCAGACACTGGCTTTAGCTTTCAGACTATGAAGACAGTGCACTCTTTAGCTTTTAGATATAATGTGTTTTGTGCTTGGCTGAGCGTGTTGCCCTCGCCAGCTTTGCATTTCACATTACATATATACCAGAGAGTTGTTTGTGTCAGCAAGCTGCTGCTTGCTCTAAACTTGCTCTCTCTCTCTTTGTCTTTTTCTCTATACTCTCTGTTACTCGCTCACCCAGATGCAGTCCTCGGTATAGAAATTAGGCACAGATTGATTTGACAGGAACTGTTACTTAGTAGTAGTAGTACCAATGTAATCCAGTTGGTACCATTAAAAGCACTAAGTTCAGAACACAACTCTACTCACCACTAGATTCCACTAAATCCTACACATTGGTCCTTTAATTTATCAAATTACTCTCAGTTACAACAATGTGTGACTATAAGTCTACAGCCATGCTAGTAGCTTTGTGAGACAGTGCTGAGGCACAGGGGAGCTTTGAGCTAAATGCTAAAATAAGCATACTTACATGCTCACAGTAATCATTATAATAGGCTTATGATATGCAGTTAATGGTGTTAATTATGTTAGTATACAAACATTTGCTAATTAGCACAAAGTACAGCCATTATGTTTGCTAATATTTGGCCATAAACCAAAGTTTATTGGATAAATTTTGACCTGATGATAGCGGTAGATGAGAGTTAATTAATACTGATGCGATAGTGGATTCAACAAAAACAGTTACACACCAGCTGCAGTCATCTTGGTTGTTTCCGAAAATGCCTCACCAGCCAATGAGGATGCATTCCTCTGTACGGTCATCGTATCCAACCTGATCGGGTGGAAATCTGTCTGAACGGGAGGTGAGGCCCCGAAGTGTCTGCCAGAGCAAATGATCATGAGATGAGATGAGATGAGCTCGCTAGCCTTACCAAAACATCACCAAAGTTACGATACATCGTCTCAGTGGGAAACACATTTTGTGACATACTGTGGAGATATTTCACTGGATGACTGAGGGATTACCAGGCTGGTGATGCTTAAGTAGTTATTTAGGTTTGGTTAAGTAGTAGACCAACTGATACTGCCATCCTTAGAGCCACAACATGAGATGGGCTAAAAATGTCCAAGCTTGATCACTGATCATGGATGTAAATACCATAATCAGTGAGGTGACCTATGACTGAGTGCATTTATGTGCACTTTAGTACCCTGGTTATGATCAGATTTTGGGAGTTTTGCTCATGTAAAAGTCATATTCTGGTTTCACAAACCTGGATAAGTCCTTATCTCACTTTTGAGAAGCCTGCATATGCTACCTGGAGTACTCTGATAGAAATCAGATACTGTGGTATGTAAACACCATATCCTGGTTTCTGAACATACAAAACAGAAAGGCTGAGATGGTGAGAGATCAAGACAAACCTTCAGGCAGACTATCAAAAGCCTGGATAATGT
Source organism: Lutjanus campechanus (assembly GCA_027495735.1). Classification (NCBI taxonomy): domain Eukaryota; kingdom Metazoa; phylum Chordata; class Actinopteri; order Lutjaniformes; family Lutjanidae; genus Lutjanus; species Lutjanus campechanus. The sequence goes on along the minus strand of JAJHUR010087050.1, from coordinate 6,934 downwards.
AATCACATATACAAGGATAAATAACCAGGTTTTTCACGTTTCATGTAAATATCATCCAAAATATGATCAGGATAAGCCTCAACAGCAGGATACTCAAGTGCATAAACACACTCTGTATATCAAAGTCATTCAGTCATTGCTTCATTTAAAATCAATCTGAAGTAGACAGACAAATGACATCAGTGTTCACTTTAGGACTGTTGCTAATACACTGTGTCTCCATCTCATGCTGAACATTTGGTTGGCATTCACACTCACCTCACTTAACCCTCAGCCTGTCCCAGCTACCATCACTGTACCCTTTGGCAATAATAAATCATATCATCATTATGTGGTCTATTTGTGGTTCCTTCTGCATTCTTTCTGCAGCATCATGAACTGTCTGCACATATGCAGTGTACAGAAATTCAATGTCAAAGGCACCTTTTTGTCGTGTAGTCTGGGCTTCTGGGCTTTTCAGGCTGTATCCGAGCAGGTCATCTCTCCGAAAGCTGAATAATTATACTGAGCCGCATAAGTTGTGTACGTGTGTGTATTATATCTTTGTGTGAGTATTACAGCTGCCCTCAGATAAAGATTTTCCCAGTCGACCTTCACATTGTCAGTTCAAGCCATTAATTGATTTGTCACACATTTATGATATTATTTAATTATTTAAATATATATATATTTGGGGCACAAAGTGAGCTGCCTGTTGATGCCATTTCTAATATGTAAAATATGTATTTATAATGCTGTATATATCATTTCAACACAGTATAACCTTGTTCAAAACAATAAATAAGTTCCAACTTCACTGCAGACTGGGTAACAAATTAAGTTAGGTTACAAAATCACTCCTCAACTGGTTGATGCCCCTTGAACCTGCCTGAACCTGCCATGTCCTCCTCGTCACCAGAGTCACAGTCCTGTACATCACCTCGGTGACGTCTTCCCTCTATTCCCAACCATCAAACTGTCCTCCATCTGTCTCTGCAACTGTGTCCCAGTCTAAAAGGACTGATAACTGAGCTAACTGGTTAATGGCAGCCACAACACAGTAAGCAGCAGTGCACCAGTGACTTCAGTCTGAGGTAAAAACTGAAGCTTGGTGTGGGAACATTTACTCCAAAAAGTTGTACCACATTAAAAACAAGTGCCTGGGTGCCATGCCCGAGGGTAGCTAGCAGCCAAAGATGATGTCCCTGCCAACCAAGGGGAGAATGTGTGACGGGCGCCTTCATTATGCCGTTACTCTGCTGCCAATCAGTGTGGTAGAGGGTGAGGGATTCAAAGAACTAGTTCACTATCTTAAGGCACAGTACATTATGACATCAAGAGCTACTGTGACTAAATGCATTGAAAAACAAATTTTCTTTATTCTAAAATGTATTTTGAAATTGTAATCCTGCTAATAATCCCCATTTTTATGAAAGCTGTAATCTGTAAAAGATGTAATCTTATCACATCTTTTTGTTCTCTAATTGTAATAGATTACAGTTGCTTTATTTTTGTGACCTAATCATCTTATCACATTACATGTAATCCGTTACTCCCTAAGCATGCATGGGGGCAATAGGTGCCTCTTGTTTTTGACGTCGTTTTGCAATTTTTTTTTAAAGGAAACACTGAGTTGTTGTTTTTTTAAAAAAGAAAACCCAAACATAAAAACATAAAGATCCAAAATGTGGCTGTTTTTTTGGCATGTCTCCCAGTGGATATTGTTTGGCAACCTTGAATTTATTTATTGCATTCCCAAGCAGTCCAGTCAGTCCAAACATCTGTCACACTTGTGTTGTTTAAAAAAGGTAAAAAGCTACTTAACAAATGGCAGAAAGTATTTTCCTTCCCCCATTCTTCTTCTTCTTTTCTTTTTTTGCATAAAGTTAAGCTGCTGACTGGCTCAAGTGCCCTGCTGTTTTGTTGTTTCACAACTTTTATTAAATGACCTCCAAATATGCTGTCAAGACTGCAATCCCCCAGTTGCAGGAGTAAAATTAAACACGTCAGCAGATAAGACGACCTCTGTTATTTTTTCTCATTTTGCCTTTCTTACCTCTACTATCTCTCCTCTCTTCACTGCCCTGCCTCCCACAGACAGAGAGCTGGTATGGACAATAAGGCGTTGGAACCTGATGCTGTGAGTATCCCCATGGAGGAGGCTGTAATGTGTAATGGAGGCAGCCAGCCTCAGCCTCAGCAGCAGCATGAAGCCTCCATATTGACCCACCTGAAGAAGGTTGAGAACCAGATCACCGAAGCACAGCGTTTCTCCCACCTTCCCAAACGCTCCGCCGTGGACCTGGAGTTCATCGACCTTTCCTACACCATCCAGGAGGGACCGTGCTGGAGGAGGAGAGGTGACAAACTGTACATTCTTCATACAGGTTGATCATGTTTAACCGTTTTAACCAGACTGTAAAGGAGTAAGGATGGAGGCCAGCCCATGCTCACCAGAAAAACAGGCATGTCGGTCGAAAAGGCAGCTTATTCCAACTGATATGTCCATTGATTGTTAGGTGGTGCCCTCTAGTGGACGTAGTAAGTATGACAGGAGAAGTATAAGCAGGCAGAAAGTCCGCACTTGGAGGAGGAGGGGTGGATGGATGGTTGAAATAAACACACGACCGTCACCCTGGAGGCTCAGGTTGGAAGCCTGTGTGAAACAAAAATATAAACAGAGTAAAGCTTTGAGTAACTTAAAGTGATATTCCACCCCGGAATGATAGTCCACTCAATATGTACTCACCCCTATGCCGATGTGAGGATTTACACCATGTTTTTAGCTGAAATGTCAACTGTAGCCTCCCAGGTAGCATGTAAACATGGCGTCGATATATCGCGAGGCTTCGTATATCTCACGAGATGTATCGTGAAACATGGTGTAAATGGCGTCTTTTGCGGTTAAATTTTAATGTCGCGGCTCACGGACACTTGGATTACACCACACGAGACATTTTGTATTAAAACTAAATCTTTTTTTTCTTTTTTAAAAACAAATTAGACCTGACATGTTTATGACAGGTTATGTTGTCTTGGTTAATGTCAAGTAGTCAGAACAAAAAAATGACATAATTGACCAAATGGCTCTTAAAGGAGCAGTATGTAGCAATTGCACATGCAAGAATGAGCACTGCAGTCCAAATAATGAGTTGGAGCCATAGACTGTTTATTAAATAGGTTGAGATCCTATTTAATATGCCATCTATCATTGAGGCGAGTTGTTTCCCCCGCCCCCTCCTCCCTATACTTGGGGGAAGCTCAGACACGCTGCAGGAGTGCAAGACACGCGCCACATCATAGATTGACAATAACAAGCGAGGACGAGTCCTCCACTGTAAGTTGATCAGCTGTTTATAACTGTCAAACTGTCTGTCAATATAAAGTTAAGCCTGTTACCCTGAAAACAAAAAGCCCACTGCTCTGAAAATACACACTCCGGAGTTTCAGTTACGCAACTGCCTGTCTCGCTGCCTGCCAAACTCCATTAACATTTTGCTCAATTTAACCGTTACAAACAAACACACCTTCTAAAAGATTATTAATATTTTCTTACGACTTATAAACAGACACTCATTCAGCAAACATTTGGCATTAATTTGGACTTCACATGAATTGGGCAAACAAAAACTCTGGCTATAGAAACAGAAATTTCAAAGGGCTGACCGCGGCTGTAGCATTGGTGTCAGAGAATCCAGAATTTCAACTTAACATGTTTTGTTGATCTCTATTACAGTAAATATTTTACAGATTTCTCATTTAATGACAACTGTCATAAACATTCAGAAAGACTCCGTGGTTGCGGTGGTGTCAGATGCTTTCTAAAGTGTTACTGAAGACTGCAATGTGAACTATCTTGCTCCAAATACAACAACCCGACCCGTTGTGTGCTAACCTCAGTGTTCGTGATCAGACTCATCAGTGAAAGCAGTGATTCAGTATTCTTGACATGCTTGAAAATATTCTGTATTTCAACCATCCATTTAACAGAGGATGCAGCCTGAGCTGTGGATCATTACCTTCAGTTCAAAAGGTTAAACAAGTAAATGACTTCGATCTCCATTGATTAAAGCTCGCACAATGGTAGCATGCGCGCAGCTGCTGCATTTGTATATTACTGTGCTTGACTCCACTGTGCAGTGTCCATTGATCCTCTGTGTGAAATCCATGAACACTGATGGATCCTGAGGAGGGCAGTGTGTCAGAAACAATCAGCCCTGCTCCCTCCTCTGTTCCCTCTGTCTCTGTGAGGGGAAATGATCCCGACAAGAAAGATCGATAAAGAGCAGGGTTTGCTACAGTAACTACGAGCATCAGTTCCCTCACCGCTGGAGGCCTCAGCCAGTCAGTCACGTGCTACAGGTTTAGTTTAGTCATATCTCTGAGGAGAGGAAGGGTTGGAAGAAACAGAGTGAGGATGAGGGACAGGAAAGTGTCCAGTAACAGAGGTTTTCTTGCTCTGACTGTCACTGACGGAGCTCCTGCAAGGCCAAATATAAATAAAATATAAGCATGCTAAAAGCTGCCAAATCTGAACCACAACTCATACAGTAACACAACTGAACTGAGTGTAACCAGACCGTACATCAATAACAACTTTCTAGTCATAGCAGCACTAAAGTAATGGCCTGATAAGTAATAGTGACCCCTTGCAGGCTTGAAAGTTGGTTGCAAAATGTTGAATTCTGCTCATTCACAGTAAATTTCAATCTTTTCATGACCTGTGGTCCCCATCTATCATGCATGGTCTAAAGTACGTAAACGGCCCTTAATTGTTGTATTTAGTCTCTAAATTAATCATTGGCATGCAGACTGTACCCTTTCCCACTGAAGACCAAAAGTCAGATGTTGGTGGGTGACTGTGTTAGAGCAGGTTTTCCCAAACTGGGTGAATGCAGTGTAATACTGTATAATGTCTTAGTTTGTAGTGTCTTGTAAGCCCATGTGGGCTGGACACCCTTTGGTGAATGACACTTTGAAAAAAATAAATGACCTTACCTTTACTGTCTTTACTTTGGAAGCCTGTCAGTGGGGCTGAAGTTTAAAGTTTGTCCTGCGATGGCTGGCGTTGCACAGGTGGAGAGGGAGGTAGGGACAGAGGCGTCCGGTTGGGACGAGGTGCAGACTGGGGTTAAATGCGATGCCTGCAGCTCAAGAAAAACTGCAGACCTGCTGTCTGCAGCCTCCCGTGGAGGATGATGGACGAGGATGGAAGCCCAGGCTTAGAAAAAGTTCTCATAGAAATCGCTCATTTATTACACTTTCCTTGCAAAACACATTCACCTCGAGCAAATAGTCAGTGTTTCAGACATGACATTTAGAGGAGGGTAATATTTTCCACAACTCCCATAAGTGCAAAAGGACATGTGTAAGCAGTTGGTTAAGAGACCACAGTGTGGGCGTGGGTTAGACGGTGCAAACTAGCCGGTCTCTATCCACGAGTCTGATGTTAACTGCGTGCATGTGTTTGAGTCGATCCTCTGAGGTTTCCGGTAAGTGCTGCATTGTCTGAGACAGTTAGATCATCAATAATGCAGCTGAGCGGGTGAGCCAAAGGACAGAGGAGGAGAGGAGAGGAGAGGAGAGGAGAGGAGAGGAGAGGAGAGGAGAGGAGAGGACCACGTTTGATGATCCATTCAATAGGAAATTATTATATCCTAATAGGCATTTTAATGATTAATCTGATCATTTCTCTGGCTTGAATAAATACATTTCTTTCAGCATCTTTGCCCCACGTGGGGGTAACATTAGGTGAATGATGACAGACGTATGTTGGGTTTATAATGTAAAAACACTGTAAAACTGTGAGATCTTTCACTAAACGCCTTGAACTATTGTTAGGCTCAAAGAAGAAATCTGTAATATATTTACTCTAATAAATCATTAAATTACCACAGTGTGTCATCAGAGATCGAGGCAACATGTTGACATACTCGCTTCTCTGACATCAACGCTTACAGCCACAATATCCTCCTTTGAAATTTCCATGCCGGACCTGAATAACTGTCTTGTATGTCCGTTTCACTTTAATTAGGGTTCATGTTAATGCTGAATGTTTGCTGAATGAGTAAGTTTCTGTTTATGAGTTGTAAGAAATCATTAACCATCTCGTAGAAGGAGTAGATGTTTATAACTGTTTAATTGAGCGAAGTGTAAATGTTGTGACTGATTGCAGTCACAGTTATTATCAGAGCAGTTAGCTTTTGTTTTCAGGATAACAGGTTTAACTTTACATTGACAGACAAATGACTGTTATAAACAGCTGATCAACTTACAGTGGAGGACTTGTTGTCTCTTGGTATTGTCAGTTTGCAAGCGTCCTGTGCTCCTGTGGAGCTCCTGGAGCCTGACCATCACTGAGGAGGGGGTGGGGGGGAAACAACCCGTTTCAACCACAGATTGTATATTACACAGGATTACAGACTATTCAATATACAGGCTATGGCTCCAACCTGCTATTTGGACCGCAGCACTCATTTTTGCCTGTGCAATGGCTACATATTGCCCCTTTAAATCCCATAAAAGAAATAACATAGACAACAGGGAAACAAACTTTTGTAATCAGTCTGCCTGTTGTTGTCAGAAGCACTTTTCACTAAATTGATCTTACTTGGTACAGGACTGCAGCTACTAAAGCATGTATAAAAGTAACTATTGCTTTGTATTTACTGAATTTACAAAAATGTGCTGAAACATAAACTGTCATGTTTTACAAACTGTTGAACAGTAAATGTACACATCTAACAAAGAAATATAAAAATCTGGTCCGTTAAAAGGCCATTTGGCAGAACTGGTTCAGAACAAGAACAAGACAAATTCCATTCAGAATTCTGTCAGTTTCTCGGAGGCTGTGCTTTACTGGCTGATGTATAACATGAAAACACCACATAAGTTTTTCTACAAATCAGAAAGCATTAGAGATGAGATCAGTGTAAATTTTTAAAGGGATAGTTCA